>BPTQ01000006.1:55897617-55909022 GCA_019973895.1 Chrysanthemum seticuspe | reverse complement strand
GTTGAATACCAAATGTTAACTATTTACTATTGAATTCCTAAATTATACTGTTAATAGAATTAACTCCTGAATATACTAGTGGTAAGTTTCATATCCCAAATATTTGCAGTTCTTCCCAAAATTCTGAGAGAAAGTTTTATCAAATGTGTTTGAAGAAATGGAATGCATTAATTGGTTCTAAGTGAACATTGTAACAAGCTTATGTTGAATTACTCTGGTACGTATGAGATTAAATTAAGTACTGTGAGCTGAAGGACGAATTTTAGTATTGAGTGCGTACAAATGTAGTGTGAATCATGCTCGAGCAATATGCTAATTAGTTGTCAATAATTACTGGAGTTTTGAATGATAAAAGTGTACTTTATTGCTTAATCGTGTGAATCGAAGAATTGGGATAAGCAGAGGGTAATTACAAGATCCCAAAAGGGTTTAGAAAAAATTAAATGCGTATTAATATGATAATAAAAGATTTGGGAAAACCCTAGAACATTAATGGGAGACGAATAGGGTTAAGAAGCTAAGTGTGCTAATTCGTTATTTCATGTGAAAATAGTAAGTTTTGAGGTCATTAATAACTGTTGATTAATCGTATAACGAGCTCGTACTAAGTGTGATGTAAACATGCGTGAGTTATGATTTTAAGCAGGAAGTCGAGTGTCATGAATTAAATTAGAGTATGCATGGTCTCATTAAGTTGTATTCGAACAATGTTACAAGTGAATCTTGGTTAATTACGTAAGGTAAAGAAGTTTGTGTAAACTATTTTGAAAGAGAGTCTTAAAACCCTTCTTGACGTTTATAAACCCTATACTTTGAATGGTGATCATATAAGTCCTCAATTAAGATAATTGTCATATTAAATCCTTAAGTTATCATTTATCAATTGTAAACCATAAGTTGGATTAATTAATGATTGAAGTCCTAAAATGTTGTAGTTCCATCCGTCACTAAGAATAAGAATATAATTACAACTCTAAGAATGTTAATGCGATGAATCCGTTATAATTTAATGATGCTAATAAGTATTAAATAAATCATAATCCGTGTAGATTCGTTGAAGGAGACGCGACATTACATCTTCGTGATTCACTCATTCGTTTGCTTTTCTCTCATTTGCTTTAAGGTACAGATATTCTGACCTTTTCAGTAAAGGTTCCTTACGACGTTCCTTTTCGTTAGCTTTTCTATTTTACTTATTAGGGTTCCCGATGCCATTGCTATGAACCCTTTCTGATTGTTTGATCTGTTACTTGTGTAAAATACCTGTTCTAGTGAACTATGCAATATATGATTTGAACTTTATGTTAGTAAGATTTTGATATGCACATTTGTTGAACCTTGCTATGTTTAAATTATGACTATTTGATTATGAACTTCTGATTATGAATGTAGGATATATGACTGTGATATGAACCCTCTCTGATTTGTTTGATCCGTAGTTTATCTGAAACATTTGTTTAGTGAACCATGAAATATTTGATTTGGACTTTATGATATGAAACTTTTGATATATATATATATATATATATATATATATATATATATATATATATACACGTTGACCTTATGATGAATTAATATCTGTGTTAGTTATGATATTCTGATTTAACCTAAGATAGTTTGACACCCGAGCTAAATATTAACTAGTCATGGGGGTTCCATGTCCGTGTCAGTGATGCACCTCTGACATGACTCTAGGGCAGTAGAGTGAAGTTCTGCCACGTCCCTTATCTGTTATCTGTAGCTCAAGTTATATTATATTACCAATATATGTTTGTGGGGCGTATGGATGCATCCTAGATCTTGTTAGGTCACTAGTTTTACAACACAAGCTTATAAGAGAAGAGATAAGGCGATTGAACAAGTAAACAAGCACACACACACACAATATTGTAACCGGTTACGCGTAGGAGGTGAGTGAAAGAATAACTTGAACAACCAACCTTCAAATGAAGGTTATTACAATGTATTTATAGGCAAGGAGCTAGGGCAACACTCCCTCTCCTTCCCTATTCCTTATTGGGCTTGGATCAAGCTTATGGGCCTTCTACATAAGCTTGACCTTAAACAAACATAAAGGCCATAACAAAGCTACCTATTACATATGAAATATAAATACTTGAAATACTGTTTAGGAGTGATTCCAACAATCTCCCCCTCAAGTATATATGAATGTAAACGGTGAAGGCGTTGATGTAATAGTAGCTGTGACGTCTTCTGGCATTCTTCTTTCTTGTGAGAGGAATTGCCTTGATTCAAACAATCTCCCCAGTGTAGAGAGATAGTTATCTTTGAACGGTTAAGCTTCGACGTCATCTTTAACTTTGTTCTTTGATCATTTGTTCTTTGTGGTGAAAGTGATAGTATGTTGTTGTCTGCATCAGTCTGTCTCAGGTCTGCTTCGCTGCTCCAATGTCTCCACGTCATTCTTCAACATGCTCACACGCTCTATGACGTTGGAATTCAATACTGATGAAGTTCTCTAAGTCTTTAACTTTGTAGATTCTTTGGTTAGACGAAGAATCATTCTGACGGTTGTGTTGCTTTTGAATAGAACTTCCATTAGTGATGATGTTGGCGTGAGCATGAGAAGAATCAGCACGATCATTCCGCTCCAGAGCTTCCATAAGAAGAAAACATTGCAAACGGTTAGAAATAAGCGGTTTCCGGCACTTACAAGTTTGAACTTCGAGAGTGTTAACAGCATAGTGTGAAAACACAACTCTAATTCTTACAAAGGCCGTTCCTGAACTGGAGTCCCACAAGTGAGATAACGCGATGTACCGAAGTACATCTACAGTTCAGATGAGTCGCTGAGGTTCACCGAAGCATCACCTCACGACTGTAGACCGTTTGAGACACACTCCGCGTAATCCACGGGGAGTTACCGAAGCGACCTGCTGTCAGGGCTGTTTGATGTTGACCCTGGCAGGAGTTTCCATTCAATCACTGAGGATCACAGATGTGAACCTCTCATAAATGTTCTCGACAGATTGCTAAGATCTGTGAAGGACTCGATATGAACCACTGAATCCCTGAAGATCTTATTTGTTGATCAACAAGTGATTAAATGTTAAGTGTTCCTAAGAGATCTTTTGATGAATCTCGTGGCTCTAGACTCAACAGTGCGTTTTGGTTTTCCTGAGCGGAGACTAGGGAGAGGGTCTCCTTCTTCAATACCAGCAATCTCTAAGAGAAAGTCAATAGTTTATGTAGGGTTCCCTGTGAGAATGAAACAAGCTTCTGTTGAGAGAAACTTGAGTGGCTAAGAAGGTTTAGTGCATGCGTCACTGGGTCCATGACGACTTTTAATCTTCAATACCGGTGTCACTAAGTGACAACTAGTAGCATATGAGTTGAACCCGGTGACTGCCCTAAGTTGAATAATCTGGAGGGCTATTTCTTTTCACCCTTTTCTTTACATTTCTTTTTTGATTCTTCAACTCCTTCTTTCTCTGATTCTCATTTTCTCCTTTTTACAATCATTCCTAAGGACTTCTAACACTAACTAATGGTAGTGTCCTTGGGTAGATCCCTCCGGCTCTGGCGGATCATAGGACGGTTATTCCTAACCTTAGTCACCTTATAACAACATGACTAACCTATGTTTGCCATTATAACCACTGTAAGTTAAAATATCTCTCAAAGGGTTTGTAAATGAAAGACATGTTTGAACCACAGTGAGAGATAAGTTTTTGCATAAATACTCCCCCTCCACATGTGCTTAATAGTTTTAATGGTTAAATGCACAGTGAGGAAAGAGCGCGCACTTTATGAATTGATCCACTAAAGATAGACAATCTCCCGCGAGACACGATTACGTTGAATAGTTAAAGAGTTACATTGTCAGTTTTTAGGTGACAACTAGCTCTAATAACTACCTTGAAGGTGTAGACAAACCTCGAAAGGTTGTCATACCCGTCAGAGTTCATGTCTATCAAGAGCTTCTCGAATGGTACCTTCTACTAAGACGAGTCCTTTGCGAGACACGTTTACATCACTAGCGAACTAGCTTGAAATTATTACCCGTCCAGGACAAGTCTTTTCGAGTTACAAACAGTTTAGTACCGTCAATTCGTTGGTTAAGTCTGAGGTACACGGATTCATTTGCAGTTAGCACAACATATTTCTTATCACACAAATTTTCTCCCCCTCAAAAATGGCATATAAAAATGATATTTTTGAACGGTTGAGAATAAATATGACCATTTTGAGTGTTGTGGGAAGAGTGACCACTGTGAACAATTTGTGAACAAAGTTTTAATTCAAATACTCCCCCTCAATTAGTGATATAAACGGTTGAGGTTTTGAAAATATTATGGGGAAGTACTTGTCTTTTTGAGCAAAACCTTGAAAAATGAAAGGTTTGATAGGTTTTACTCAAAAATAAGAAGCTTTCGCTCCTTTTATAAGGATTGTGGCACTGAGGCGTACCACAGGGTCCTTTCTTGACAGATACGGGTTGTACACTGTTATGTGTGCACAAGCCATTCACATATATAAACATTCATCCAAAATCATATGAAGGAAACAATTCAAGGGGTACCAGGAAGTGCAGTGATGTTCCCAGGAATGCGCACAGGGCGTTGAAAGCCGGTGATGTTTATCCTGGGTCTACTACCAACATAGCTCTCCAGGCGTCTGAACTGATCCCTTCTGAACAACCGTTCATCAATCATAGTGATGATACGCCTCACATTCCTCCTGTCCTGAGAGTTCCAGCGCTTAGGATTTCCAACCTTCAGTCGTATATCCTTCAATCTGTACGCCAATCCATCCCTAACCATTTTCAAGGTATGATCCCCGAATTTGTGGAGCTCACTACACGCCATTAAGCAGTTTCTGCGAAGTTCACTTCGGTAAACAATGCCGAAAGGTTTGCTGATGAGCGTAAGTTGTGTGAGCTGGTTGATGTCAGGAAGATCTAGCTGTGGTGGAGTGAGGTTTACACGTTTCTGATATGATTCAACAGCCATCTGAATATCTTCGACACGTTCTTTGATCACAATGCGTCTAATGAAGATGAGAACTGACTTGATAAACTCACGTTGAACTTCAGTTGAGAATTGTCGCATACGACCCTGTACTTTGGCAAGGTACAAGTCTTCGATGTCGTTGAGGGACAAGTTCTCAAAGTCAGCCTCTGAGAATTTATAGTCCTGTTCATCTTGTCGTTTGACTATGATATTCTTCAAGAATGTGTAGTCCCACTTAGACTTGAGATCAATGTGTTTGATGGCCACGATGTCCTTTGAGCTATACACTTCATGTTGAGACTTTTGAACCAGGCAGCTTCTGTAGTAGATTCTTCGGCGTTCAGGCCAATGATGAATCCCATACAATGCATCTTGGTCGTATGCTTGCACGTTGTCAGAAAACAAGTGAGTTGCACGTTCCTCGATAGCTATGCAGTTTGAGTAACAAGCCGCTGGGAATGGAAGAGTCAATGATGTAGCGTATTTTCGTGAACCATCGCCACCATGGAGAAGAAATTCCAGGTCTGTGTTGAAAAAATATCTGAAGGGAATCCTTGGTTCATCTGGTTGGCCGATTGTTGGTAGAGGTTTGGTCCAGTCAGTGTAGTATGGAGGGTTGTTCCGTTTAGTGAAGTCGATGTTTGCTTCTGGGTTGAGCCAATCCATGTTGTTAGACATGGCTCGAGCAATGTTTTCAAGGTGATATTCAACCTCGATTGCACTTTCCGAGCTATTTTTCAACAGAAGGAATGCGTCATTCTTGATGCGCTTCAACTCGGATTTCGTCATCTTCTTCACACGGAATCGTTCTTGCAAGATTTTTGCATGCTCCAGTGTACTACCGTCTACCAATTCTTGACCTTCTTCAGGGTAGGGAGTGTCGTTAACAAGAGTAGCAAACCAATCAAATTCTGCAGTTTTATCGTCATCAAGCCATGATACGACGTCATTCAGAGTCGTTTTCTTCTTCTGTTTTGAAGGCCTTGATGATGATTTTGGTTTCTGCACTTGTTTTGGTGAGGTGGGTTGTTGTCGGGGCTCAAGGACCTCTTCATCGTCACCACCCGTGTACTCAAAGTAGTCACCTGTTGTATGAGTCAGGGGTGGTAACTCGGAATCGTCCCGAGGTTTATCAGTAGAAGACTGAGGTGATGGAGACTTATGTTGAGAAGAAGTTCGATGTGGAGGAGGTGGCATAGATGAAGATTGACCAGACTGCTTCTGACGTTTAGGTGCAGAGTCCTTATCCTTATCATCGTCATCTCTTGGTCGTTTGGATTGATCGGCTGACTCCTTGCATGATGATCTGAGTTGATAGTCAAGAAGAATTTCGAAAAATTTAGCTTCATCTGAAGTAAACGTTCCAGATCTCTTTGACATTTGCATCACAAGTTTAGCGATTAACTCAGATTCAGAGAGATCAGCTTCTTTTGCCATTGTATTTTTAACCAATGCAACGATGTTAGGGGTGAGTTGTCTAGAAAATACTTCTCTTGTCACACCGGGGACAGTGTCGAGAAGAAACTTGTGGGTTTGTTCTCTTGCTGACTTCTCCAGTTCCTTTTGGACTTTAGGAACGACATCCTGAAGGTACTTTTGAGTGTAACCTTCAATCATTTCATTCAGTTCCCCCTGACGATGACTTCTCATGAATTCCTGAATAGCTTTCCTATCTTTCCGCATCTCGTCATTCTCATCATGTAAGTACTGCATTTGTTCAGCATACCAATTAAGTTTTCTTTGAAGCATGTCCTTCTTTCTAACTTGTTTGACAGCTTTCACAATTCTTGCATGTGTTTGAGAAATCCAAGATTTAGGTGGTTTCTTCACTGATTTGGATGATGATCTGGTTTTCTTTGTTGATGGTGGTGGTGATGAATCAGATGAAGAGTCTGATGATGAGGAGACATGAGGAGACTTCATGTCCTTAGGAGTTTCTGAGGTTTTCTCCTTTGAGTGTGTTGGACTGTCTAGAAGAAACTTTGTATAATCATCCTCGTCATCTCTAGACTTTTCTTTCTCAGTTTCCTGTTTTTCAAAATCATACACAACAGTATCTTCAACCGGCGGTTGTTGTTGCAGAAGAGTGGTGGCACCAGATCCCTTATCGGGTTGATTAACCGCATCAGGATCTGGTGAGGAGTGGGCAGCACCACTTGATCCTCCGGGGCCACCCATTTGGTCTTTTGCAAATTCAGCGGCCTTTTGAATGTGTCGGACATTGTGAAACCTTTTCCTGTATGATTTATACAATTGCTCTTCTTCTTCTTCTTCAGAGCTCTCATCATAAGGTACAATAGCTGGAGTCTTTCCTTTTTCTTGGACAGCTGGAGGACTTGGAGGTTTTGACACTGAGGCAGGTGTTTCGGTTGCAGTTGCAGAGTAATGAACTTCTTCATCTGTCTCAGTATCTTCAGAGCTCTCGTCCCTAAGTTGTCTTTGTGGTTCAAGTGAAAGGATTGGAGTTGCTTCCTGAGAAGGAACTTTCTTCTTAGGGGTGGGTTTCCTCTTAGGAATAGGTTTCTTCTTCGGAACATTCCTTTGACTCACAGTACTTGTTATGCTTCCTGCACTTCCTCTTCTGGTTCTCCTTACAGGTGTACCAGAAGATTTTTCGTCAAGATGACCAACTTTGCCTTGTCTGACTGCTTCCAGATACCTTTCGTACGATTCTAGCTTTCTGACATCTTCAGTTAGAAGGAAATCTGGCAGCACAGCACCTTGTTTCTTTGTAGACGTTTCCTTGATTCTAATGGTGAGAATGGGTTCCGTCAACATGTCATGATTATTGGGGTCATTGAGCCTCTTTGGAATGTCAGGGTGAAGTCCAAGTGCTCTCTGTAACAACAGTTTAGTATATCTGATGTAGGGAATCTTTGAGCCAAGTTTGTTGAGAAATGACATCATATCATCCCAAATCAGAGCTTCAATAGCGATGTGTTTCAGGTTGACGAATGCCCAAAATATTTGCAGTTCTATGAGCTTAGGATGCTCATAGCCGCTATCACGACCAGAAACAGACTTGGTGATGATAATGTAGAGTGTTCTCCATGGTTGAGGAATACTCTTAAGCTCTACGTGAGAGTGCTTAGTGATTACTCCTGTAGCCTCGTCATAACCGATATCGATTAAGAATTGGAGAGTTAGCTCTTCAGCAGGTGTGGCATAAAGTTTGGTTGGATTGACTTCAGGAATAAGGAGAGCAGCCCTTAAGTCTGCAGGTGTAATGATGACTTGTTTGTGATTCAGAGTCACCGTCACAGCAGTCCTTCCTTTGACCCTTTCCATGGTGTTCCAGAACTGTTGGATGTAGATCTCAGGAATGGTTGCAGAGTGAGTAAGCATGTTCTGATACGGATGAGTCCTCAGAATATCGATAGCAATGAGACATGAAGATTCAGAGCAAGTGAGGGTGTCAAAGTCAACACGGAGGTTATTCTTTCCTATCTTCATTGGATAGCCATGAGGATAGATATCAGCAATGGAGAGAACATCAGGTGCATCCACATTCATTTGTTCAGCCATGTCGTGATCTGAAATAACATTAGCCAAAAGAACCAACATATCGAAAGACATAATGTTAGTCAACAGAAGGTCTTATTGTCTAGTTATTGAATGTACAGTGTCAATGATTGTTACGAGTCCTAAGTCACTTGTATGTTCAATAGTTCAATGATATCGTGAAATGTTTCGTGAGTTAGTTAACTTTAAGTTTTAAAGTTTATGTTATCACTTATTGTTCACAATATATCAAACGATTTAAGTTTATTAGTGACATTTTTGGATTCGTGATGATATGATTAGTTTATTTACAAGTTTGTACAAGTAACAATTCATCATGAAGGTCAATCCAGGGTTAAGCGTAGTTTTGGCAAAGATACGCGTAGACAGGTATGATATATGCTTAGGCGTAGGCTTACGCGTAGAATCCTAACTTACGCGTAAAAAATGTTACGCGTAGGAAAAAGAGATCTTATGCGTAGAGCTTATGCGTAGGCATATATTAACCTTACGCGTAAGGCTACTCGTAAGAGTTGACCTTAAGCGTAGGGGTTCACTGTTTACGCATATCCTTCACAGGATACGCGTAGTCCATTGTAGACCCTTATGCGTAGAAGCTACGCGTAAGACAAGTCTTACGCATAACAAACTACGCGTAAGGTGATCCTTATGCGTAGATTAGTAACCACCTTGATTCTGAATGTTACGTGTAGCAAAGGCCTGAAATAAATTCATCAAATCATCAATATTAACAAATACATTCATTTTATCAATAGATCATGGCACTAACATATGTTACACAGTTATGCGTAGAATTGCATACGCGTAGACTAAACCCTAGATCTACGCGTATGGATTCTAGCCATAGATTAAGCACCAAACTTTTTCTGGTATATCATAGATGTTGTGAGAACATGTAGACCAAGTTTTAACACTTTTTATGCAGTGAATCAAAAAACACCCAAAGTTTATAAACTTTAAACCCTAGTTTCGAATTGATGATCAATTCGTGTTTCTGGGTGGCTATAGACCTTGGAAATCATCAATTTAACAACTCAAGAGCATAAAACAACAATCTTTTTAACCAATACACATCACATTCAAAAATGCCCAATTTGACATATAAACCCTAATTCGCAATATTCATCAATAGTGTTTCTGGGTTTGTTTTGGTGATAGAAAACATATCAAGGATGTTTTTAAAGCATTTTGACATTAACATTTTCACCACAAACACTAAACACATGATCAAGTGTTCTTACGCATAAGCGAAGAACACAAGATCACTCATATCCATAGATTTGACCGTTGGATTCATTTAAAATTCAAGACCCATGTTTGAAAATACGTTAGAAACATTAATCTACTTACAGAATGATGATCAAATTCACGGATATGAAGAATGAATTATACGCGTAGGATCTTGTTTGGTTTGGTATATTAAATGTGATGGATAAGTGTTAGGTGGAGAGTTTTATTTAAAGTAACTTTAAGTTTTTGACAGTTTTGGTCCCTCCACCTTTTCCATTTTCATCCAAAGCCTTTTAACATCCAATTTTGGTTACCAAATGAAGATTTTAGGAAACTTGACGACACTCCCCCTCGACTTGATAAAATATTTAAAGGTTATTAATTTTAGTCCGAGGAGTGTCACATGTACCAGGAAATTTACCACCGTTTGTAAAAGAATCAACCGAGATGTGATAACATGCAAGTACACAGATGTTTTGAAGCAGTTAATGGATTATTTTCTCCCCCTCAACACTTGATCGGAAAAATACTGAATTTTAAAAGATAAAAGTGTTGACGGAAGAAATGTACTTGCCATGTTTAAAGAAATGTAGATTGGGAGAATATTTTTGTTGTTTTAACTAATTTTATATTTTTGTATTTTGTTTTTGAAAAATTTATTTACAAAAGAGGTTTTGGTGTTTGACAGGTTTTTAAGACGGTTTTAAGAGGTCATCCAGTTCCTCTTGAGTCAAACACCTCATACCAATTCGGTGGACCAACTCATTAAACCTAGCGGGAGGCAAGGCTTTGGTGAGCAGATCTGCCAATTGGTATTCAGTACCCACAAAGTATAATTCAACGGTACCCTGTTCCACATGATCCTTGATGAAATGATAGCGTAGATCGATGTGCTTTGATTTCGAGTGCTGAACTGAGTTGCACGAGATTGCAATGGCACTCCGATTGTCGCAGTACATCGGGATTCTGTCAAATACATAACCATAGTCTTTGAGTTGTGTTCGCATCCAAATGACTTGAGCACAACATGCGGACATGGCTACATATTCTGCTTCAGTTGATGACAGTGATGTACAATCCTGCTTCTTTGATTGCCAAGACACCAGTTTATCACCGAGAAATTGTAGTGCTCCTGAAGTACTTTTCCTTGAGTCTAGGCATCCTGCGTGATCAGCGTCTGAAAAAGCGATTAGTTCAAAACCAGAATCCTTCGGATACCAGATCCCCAAATTAATGGTTCCCTTGATGTATCGGAGGATTCTTTTAGCCTCAGAGAGGTGGGTTTCAGTTGGTCGCGACTGATAACGGGAGCATAGATAAACGGCAAAGACAATGTCAGGTCTGCTAGCTGTTAGATACATGAGAGACCCAATAATACTTCGGTATTTGGTAGGGTCAACCAATTTCCCATGTAAATTAGCATCTAATTTCTTGGTATGAGCCATTGGTGTGGCATAAGTATCACAGGTATTCATTCCAAATTTGTTTAACAATTCAAGGGCATATTTGGACTGACTCAAGAAAATACCACGGGGTGATTGATGAACTTGCAGTCCTAGAAAGAACGTAAGTTCACCCATCATGGATATTTCAAAATTTTTCTTCATGAGTTTTGCAAAAGCGATTGAAAACTTTTTATGTGTTGACCCAAAAATGATGTCATCCACGTAAATTTGG
>BPTQ01000006.1:55779473-55893044 GCA_019973895.1 Chrysanthemum seticuspe | reverse complement strand
CAAGGTATGTCGTTGTTACGAGTTCGTATACAGTCACTTCGATGACTCCTTTAGCTAGGCAAGCTTCGTAACGTTGTTCCTAAACACTACTAACGATTACGTAAACCGGCAATGTGGTTGTTTAGGTTGTTAGCATAAGCAAGGAGTAGATTGTGTGCCTGAGTTCGACAACACTTGTTACCTGTTCAACTTCAAGTCTTAGCACTAATACCAGCAGTCTACCCGCCACCAGTTTCCAAATTACGACACCCATCCTTATTGTTGTCTCGAGTTCACCACCTTGTTCCTTTACGAGTCTTAGCCAATTTACCAGAATCTACGATGTTGACGTTACTCTTCCCTGTGGACCGATTACGTACGGGTTTCGGTTCCTGATCCCCGTCACGAATAAAGTTTCTCCGGAATGAAAACCGAGAATTCCTACTTCGACCACCTAGAGAGTGTTTGTTTCTTGTCTCGAAATACCGTCTACGTCTGAGTCTACTACTGTACCTCCTGAACGTTCGCTTACGTCGACAAGAGATCCACCAGCTTCATCCTTAAGAGCCAAAAGTAAGGCCTCTTTGAAATAAGCACTGCCCCTAGTCCTTGGCTTTGGGCATGCATTAGCCAGGTGTCCCTTCTCATTGCAGTTGTAGCATCTAAGACCATTTAACCGATTCTGAGCATTTCCTTGTTCCACCACTTGAGCTCTGTTGTTATTCCTACCCACAGCATTAAACCTTTGACCACCGCCCATCTGACGACCATAATCACGATTCTGAACTTCAACTTGTCCATTGTTCACAACAGCTTGAGTCCGTGTGTTAGATGAGGAACGAATACGATTGTTGGATTTGTTGGTGTAACGGCCAAATGCATTAGCAATCATCACAAATCCTTGTTGCAATGCTTCGAACGGATCGATTTCCTCAGTAGCTTCACTGACATATGCTTGAGCATTGTTGCTGTATGGAACCAATTGATTTTGTTGAGGTTGAGGTTGTTGCTGTGAAGGTGTGTTGGAAGCAGTTGGTTGAGTTGCAGGTTGAGAGGGATAATTCTGTTGAGCATATAAGGCAAGTTGTTGATTGTCCGGTTGTGACTGTTTAGCAATTTGAGCACGGAGAATCCTTTCCCGATCAACTTCCTTCTCATGAGGCTTCAAGTAATCGTACAACAATCCATAAGTAGAATGATGCATATTCTTCGCTTGACGGAGAAAAATGACATACTTCTCCCATTCTGGACCAAGACTACTCAGGAACTTAGTATTCACTGCAATTCTTGGCATGATGATGTTGTGTTTATCTAAATCATTGATGATGTCTGAAAATCGATGATGATATGACTCGAGTGTCTCTCCAGGTTCAATCATGAAGTGTTCATAAGCCAAGTAAATTTTGGATTCCAAATCCTCCTGATTGAGTACAGATCCGTCCATAAGAAGACGAATATGATCCCACATCTTTTGTGCAGTCTTTTGAGCATCAACACTACGAAGAATTGGGTTTGGTAATCCTAAGAGGATGTATTCCATTTCAAGTTCATCAGCTTCATAGTGTAGAAGTTCTGTAGGATTTAAGTCTGCAACAGTAGCAATGTTGGTTTGTTCATCTCTTGGTGGAACAGCAGTTGGATCTCCGGGTACAATGACAGTAGGCATCTCAAATGGACCTTCTAAGATAACCTTCTTTAAGAACTTTCCATGTGGCTTCTTTAGATCACAGAACCTAAAGAACCTTATCACCCATTGATCGTAGTTTCCTGGAGTGAGCATTGGAGGTCTATCAAGTGATCCAGCTTCATGAATTGATTGTTGGCTGCTTAAAGCTTCACACATCTTAGCAAACCAAGTGGGTTCCTTCATAGTGCTTCATGATGGATGTTGATTGAAATCGTTTATGTAGGGTAGAGCTTGAAGGTTTGGTGGTGGTTGAACCATTTGTGGTTGTGGAATTGCACCAAGTTGTGGAGTATGTTGCTGATTAAATTGTTGTTGATAAATTGCTTGTTGTTGATTCCATTGTTGATGTTGTGAAGTTAATTGTTGTTGTTGTTGATTATTATAAGTGTGAGGGAAGTAGTTAGAGTATGGTGGTTGAGACATGATGATAAACTTGTGTAGTAAGAATGGATCTTTGTAGTCGAATGAACCTTTGTTGATGAAGTATCCTTAGGCGTAGAAATGACAAGAACCAAGTAGCACTTATGCGTAAAAACACCAAAAGTTAAGCGTAACAAAGAATAGTTACGCGTAGGATTTAGCTTACGCGTAAGCAGGAGAAAAAACTAAAGTTATGCGTAAACAGTAAGTTAGGCGTAGAAAGTTAGGCGTAGGATTACCTTATGCGTAGGACTAGGTCTACGCGTAAGATGAATCTTAAGCGTAAGATTTTCTACGCGTAAGCTTTATGCTTAAGCGTAATTTTAGGGTTTTGCCCAAATGATCTTTTACACTTCACAGTGCAAAAGATATCCAAAGTCGACGTATTTTCAGACTTATCCAAGTAAGAAAACACGGAGTAAACCAGAAAATTGAAGATCAAACCAAGGAACAATCTTACGCGTAATATTAGGGTTTTGATACGCGTAGGATTACTCGTAACTTTGATTCTGCCCAAATGTGTTTCTAAACCAGTTTTTTGTTATGGAATAGCTTCAATAGTACCAAAAGAACACAAGAGTGTGAATTTTGATGTACCAAAATCGCTAAACGGGTTACGCGTAGAACGACACCCACGAACAAAAACAAGCTTAAAAACGTAAATCCACGCGTAAAGTTTGAAACTTTTTGCCAAAAACAAGTATTTTAACACCTCAAAACATTGAAAGTACAAGAATCTTGGATTAAAAAGTGTAAAAAACGAGTTTTTAAGATAACCAAAGTTAGCGTTATCTCTACGCGTAAGATTCAAAATCAAAACTTCAAAAACAAACGAGTACACCCAACTATTTGGCGATTGATACCACTGTTAGGTCACTAGTTTTACAACACAAGCTTATAGAGAAAGATATAAGGCGATTGAACAAGTATCAAACACACACACACACACAATATTGTAACCGGTTATGCGTAGGAGGTGAGTGAAAGAAAATAACTTGAACAACCAACCCTCAAATGAGGGTTTACAATAGTTTATATAGGCAAGGAGCTAGGGCAACACTCCCTCTCCTTCCCTATTCCTTATTGGGCTTGGGCCTCAGCTTATGGGCCTTCTACATAAGCTGGACCTTAAACAAACATAAAGGCCATAATAAAGCTACCTATTACATATGAAATATAAATACTTGAAATACTGTTTAGGAGTGATTCCAACAACTTGTGTAAAATATAATATGCCAATATTAGAGTGCTAAGTATCGTTGTTCTTGTTGGAAAATTTAGTGCACTTGTGGGATTGTTCACACCTTGTAATGGGTTAGGAGGTACGGAGTGTACACCCATAAGGTCCATAAACACCCTGACTCTTATAGTGGTTTGTATTGGTAGTACTGGTGAAAGTACTGCTTGGTGAAAGTACTGCTTGTGGAAAGTACTGCTTGTGGCTTCCACTGATAAGCAGTGTTTCCACTGATAGGCAGTGTTTCCACTGATAGTGCTATGAAAGTACTGATAAGCAGTGTTTCCACTGATAGACTGTACTTACACTGCAAGTGAAAGTACTGCTAGTGGAAAGTACTGCTTATGGAAAGTACTGCTAAATGGCAGTTACAACTTCTTTATGACCACGTTTAATTGGTCATGTAACCACTAACGACTATAATGGGGATAATTATGAGGCTATTAATGGGCTGATTAATACTCATAATTCCATTGGAATAGCTCAAGAGTAACCTCCTATATATAGGAGATCTGAACATGCATGAGAAACACACAGAAAACGTAAACACTTATAAGCGAAAGGGTTATAGAATTGTGCCTAATTCTCTAACTGCATTTGGTCTTATCCCAAGTAGATATTCGTGATACCCAGGCATTAGGGTCGAATAGTTTACTTTGGAAAGTGATCACACGATTCCAAGTGATATCCGGTAACCACCTAGTGGTATTGCTACTGTCATTGATTGTCTTAACCCTGTTCATGGAAGATAACCCCCAACAGTTCTAACTAGCTTCACCTAATTTGTCACCTCAACGCCACATTAGCAACTCACTCAACTCATCACACACCAAAATACCCCTCTCTCTCATGGTTTGAGCCAAAAGGGCCCCACCCACCAACTTTTTTTCTTTTTTGTTTTTTCAAACAAACTAAATTTCATTAATTCATCAAATAAAATATAATACGAAACTTTAAAAAAACATACAAAGAAAAAAAAAATGGCATAGCCGGATTCAATCCTTTACCTTTTTCTCTATATAACCTTTAAGGGCACGTTTGGTAGAGAGAATTTCAAAGAAATGAAATGAACCAGAGAATAGAATCTCAGAGAATAGAAATCAGTAGATATTTTTGTTCAATTATAATGTTTAGTAACAACATAGACTTGACCTGAGAAATGAAATTTTTTTATTTAAATAACATTTTGTCATATAAGACTCACATGTATTTGTTTGTTAATTTTTTTTTTTAAAAAAAATTATTTTTTATCTTTTCTAAATAACAATTCTTAAAAAATATTAATTATTTAAAAAAAATTATTTAAAAAAATATATTTTTTTCTTTAAAAAAAATTATTTAAAAAAAATATTTTTTTTAAATGTATTAATTTAAAAGAAAAAAAAACTTGTTTTTTCTTAAAAATTATTTTTTAAAAATGTATTTATTTAAAAAAACACTTATTTTTTTAAAAAAATATTTAAAAACAAAGTATTTTTTAATAATGTATTTATTTCAAAAAATACTTATTTCAAAAAAATATATTTAAAAAAAAAAAAAAAAAAAAAAAAAAAAAACATTTGTTTAGAACTAAAGTACAAATATAAGTTGAAAAGGAAAAAAAGCCATATCATGAAAAAATATTACGAATACTAACAATTCTCATTTCTTCAATTTCCCGACCAAAATGGATGGAAATCAAACTCTAAAATTTACACTACTAACTCCTTACCAATTCTCCCAAATTCTCCTCAATTCTTCACCTTTTAATTTCTCCGACCAACCAAACAAGGGAATTTGATTCATTTTCATTTCTCTTTTACCATTTCTCTCTACCAAACACACCCTAACGCTGTGTTCTTGAGATCTAAAAAGGGAAGAAAAGAAAAGATTTGGAAAGAAACTCAAAAAAATTCGTGTTCTCAAGATTTGGAAAGGGAAGAAAGGAAAAGATCCGGAAAGAACTTGTAGTGTTTTTGTGGGTATAAATGGTTCCGCCCAGATTTGGGAAGAAAAGGAAAGAAGAGAAGTGATTCTCTTTCTCTTCACTTCTCTTCTTTTCTTTTATGAAGTTACTCAAGAACACAGCGTAAGGGCTTGAAATGGTAAAAGAGAAATGGAAATGAATCAAATTCCCTTGTTTGGTTGGTCGGAGAAATTAAAAGGTGAAGAATTGAGGAGAATTTGGGAGAATTGGTAAGGAGTTAGTAGTGTAAATTTTAGAGTTTGATTTCCATCCATTTTGGTCGGGAAATTGAAGAAATGAGAATTGTTAGTATTCGTAATATTTTTTCATGATATGGCTTTTTTTCTTTTTCAACTTATATTTGTACTTTAGTTCTAACAAACGTTTTTTTTTTTTTTTTTTTTTTTTTTTTTTAAATATATTTTTTTGAAATAAGTATTTTTTGAAATAAATACATTATTAAAAAATACTTTTTTTTTAAATATATATTTTTTTTAAATATTTTTTTCAAAAAAATATTTTTTTTAAAAAAATAAGTGTTTTTTTTAAATAAATACATTTTTAAAAAATAATTTTTAAGAAAAAACAAGTTTTTTTTTCTTTTAAATTAATACATTTAAAAAAAATATTTTTTTTAATAATTTTTTTTAAAGAAAAAAATAAATTTTAAAAAATAATTCAAAAAAAAATATTTTTTTAAATAATTAATATTTTTTAAGAATTGTTATTTAGAAAAGATAAAAAATAATTAAAAAAAAAAATCAACAAACAAATACATGTGAGTCTTATATGACAAAATGTTATTTAAATAAAAAAAATTCATTTCTCAGGTCAAGTCTATGTTGTTACTAAACATTATAATTGAACAAAATTCTCTACTGATTTCTATTCTCTGAGATTCTATTCTCTGCTTCATTTCATTTCTTTGAAATTCTCTCTACCAAACGTGCCCTAAGTGTACCATCTATTAGTGGATAATTAGGTCCAAGCTCGGTTTGTGGGTTTTGGTAATTAGGGTTTTACAATTATTAATAATGGTCATCAATAAAGTTACACCTACGGGGTTTTCATCATCTAACATGGTATTATGAGCAGGTATGATCTTGAGACCTAGTCGGTCATCAAGCCGCCACCTTTGTATTACCCCGTCACACATCTCCAAAACCCTATTTCTTTTCACTGCCGATCCAGAGTTAAAAAAAAAAAAAAAAAAAAAAAAAAAGTTTCATCTCCGTTAATGGTGTACACCTTTGCTGTCATTGTTGACTATAGATCTCAATGTTGACTTTGAAGACTTCGAAGATTTTGAAGATTTGTTTATGCTTCTGGTTGTTACAAGAACATTTGATTTACTGTTGCAAAAAGAAAAAAAATAGTTATTTAATTGTTTGTTTTTGTTTTATGTCGAATCCAGGGTATTAAGTCTCGAGACGATTTTTGTTGGTGTCGAATCTTTGGTTCTTATTGCTGAGACGACTTTTATTGGTGTCGAATCTATGGTTCTTATTCCCGAGACGACTGTTTGGGATACTTTGGTTTATCCTTCGGATACTTTGGTTATCCGTAAACAAAAAAAAAAAATACGGTTCTAGGGGGGGGTTCTTTTTCATCTACATCTATCCCGATGAGCCATCTATTGAATCGTTGCAATTGATGTTTTTGCCGATAAGCTCCAATTGCATCATAGGCATTAGAAAAAAAAAGTTTTTTTTTTTTTTTTTTTTTTTTTTTATTTTAGTTATTATCTTCATTTTGATAGTTTATACAATTACATGGATTATACCTATTTACACAAATACCCCGACGATTTCCACTCGTTAAGAAATAGAGTCCACTAAGCATATCTTGAGTTGGTGCAGAAATGGGATCTCTAGTTGGAGACAAAAGATTCATATGAGAAAACATAAGTAAACATGCCTCTGCTTGAGCCTCCAAAGATAAAGGCACATGAACAGCCATTTGATCCCCGTCAAAGTCTGCATTGAAGCCCTTACAAACTAATGGATGTAAACAAATAGCACGCCCTTCCACTAAAATGGGCTGGAATAGTCCACCAACAAAAGAAACTATTCTTATTTGATTGAAGTTATAGCTTAGAATAACCTCATTTTATGAAAGAAGAAAAAATATTAAATAATCATTCTATGATGAAAATAAAATAACCGCATATTTTTTTTGTGTTGTAGGGGTATACACTACGCTCTAAAAAATCAATTATAAATTTTTTTTTGATCAATTTCTATTTTTAATAGATAGACTTTGGTTATCCGTAAAAAAAAAATAATAATAATAATAATTTGGGTTATCCCGTTTTATTTTGGTTATTATTTTATTTTGTTTTCTTAGTTTACTACGCCAGTTCGAGCTTTCGTGATTTTGCCGCTCGAACTGCGGAGGAATATTAGTGGATAATTAGGCCCAAATCAGATTTGTCGATTTTGAAAATTAAAGTTTTACCCTTATAAATAATGGTCATCAATAAAGTTATACATCCATGTTTTATCATCTAACACCATCTACATGTTTTCTCAAAGTAAAGTGGCCCAATTAGTTGACCCAAAAGCTTCGCAAAAGCCTAAACAACTTCTTAGAAAATTGCCATTGATCCCAAATGTGCAAAACCACCAACATCTCACTTCATTTCATCTCATTTTCCATCGTGAAAACCCCAAATTATCAAATCGTTTATATTTTCCCCTAAATTCCAATCAATTAAATCCAAAATATCTTATAAAAATAAGATGTATTGGCTTCTTCCACAAACTCACGGACGCCACAATTTTGGCTCAACACTGGCGGCGCCAAAGCACAGTTCACATCGGACTGGCGAGACCTCCACGGCCAAGCACTTTTTTTTTTTTTTTTTTTTTTTTTTTTTTTTTTGGGGGGGGGGGGGGGGGGGGGGGGGGGGGGGGCAGTGAAAAAAGACGGTAAACCAATGCTGATGATCAATGTGTTGGAAGTATTTTCTATATTGATAAACCCATATCGTATATTGATATCAAGTGTGCTCTGAATGTACTTACTATTAGTTGTTGTTTCTGTATAATTCTACTTTGTTGTGCATAGTCTCTTGGCTTTTCACTTATACGGAGTATTATATATAATCACATTAGTATTAAAGTAGGATTTAGACGATTCATGTATTGTAATATTCTTTTCATCAAAATATTCTTGGGCTAATTCCCAAAAGGGGACAAAAAGTTGGATATTGATCACTTTGAGGTAGAAAAATAAAGCCTCTTCTCAATTTGGTCATGTGCGAATGTGCGACTCCATCCAACGTGCGACACGTGTCCACTTATTTAATATTAAAGTACATTGATAATTGGGTGTTTTTCAATATATTCTTTTTTTTTTGTCTTATTACAAGAGTGATAAAAAGACCAAAATACCATTTTTTACCATCATCATCAACAACTCTTCTCACCATATATTCCGGCAACACCCATTTATTCCGGCCAACTTTTTTTTTTCTTTATCAGAAGTCTTACTGAAAACATTATTAAATGCTTACAACCTCGTTACTAGTCTTACTTAAAAAATTAGATTGTAATCATATTGATGATATTTATGATTTATAAATTAAAGGGCAAATAGCACAAAAAGGCATTAAAGTTATGGTCAATTTCCAATTAAGCTATTCTACTTTTTTTCTTGCATAAAAAGGTACTCAACAAAAAAATTTGGCGGATTTGGGTTTTTTACTAACGTTCGTTAACTCACTTCATTAGTATATTACATGTTTAGTCCTTGTGGTTAGGACCAAATTGCAATGAAGGTCCTTACTTTCAATTAAAAGTATTTGCACAAATCGTCCTTGTCATTAGGGTCGGTCAACAGGTGGTCAACGGGTCGGGTCGCCACGTGTCACCACCTAAGTGGTGCCACGTGGAATCGGGTCGGGTCGGGTTGCCACGTGGACCAATGAGGTGGTGCCACGTGGCGCTGGTATAATATACCAATTTTTTGGCTGCCTGAAGATTCGAACTCGGGACATTTGTGTGGGAAGCCAAGCTTTGCCCAACTGGGCTAAGCATAGCTTCAATAATTTTTCCCTAAATCATATACATAACCCTTCCTAAAAGTTAAGGCCCAATTCTTAAATAATAAAAGGCCCAATTTAATGTGACAGTATATTAGATCCAAAATAATACATTCATCAATATAATGCACTCAAGTCACTGGAGACGATCTAACAATTGATTTTGTGGTTAACAATATTAATTGAGTGTAGATATTTAGATGATGTATAAGTATCAAATATAGTTAACCTTGAGACTTAAGAGTATAGAACATGAAATATTCCAACATGTACTATCTATGTACATCCACAGAACTTCATCATATACAAGTAAACTCTGAATATCTGCATCTACTTTTAGAATTCCAACATCATTTACGTTGCGGCATTTGGCTGCCTGTTTGATGACGAAGATCGATCAAAGTGTCGTAAGTGGTTTCGCTGCACCTGGACAAGCCGGTGGGACATTTTGACCTCCAACTTTAGGTTTGACATTAGAACACTCAAAAGTGGCAGCTCCACGTTGTCGCATGGCGCACCTGGACAAACCTGGGTTATTTAATGCAAAATTTATATTTGAAGCATATTCTGCAAGAAGCTGAATATATCGCTACCAAAGTGTCAATATATGTATAATAAAAATTTGCATTTGATTTAACATGGTCATTATATCTTGCTTATCATAACCCGTAAAACATCAAATCACTACATTGATTTGTTAATCAAATATATTTTCCTTGTACACATTGTGTATTTTATACTGAAAAGGTCTAGCTTATTCACAAGTCATAATTAAACTTTCAACCATAATACTTGCCTAATTATCATTGCTAATAGCCTAATACTCTCTACAATCCTACAGATACACTTTAATAGGTTCTATGATGATCATGCTACATGCCTAACTATTAATTGATGGATCTAACATATGCATATCTGCTAACATCACGAATAGTCATAAGGGACTGTGAGACGAACCTTCATCCTAATAAACAGGGGTTTACAGAACTGATAAAACTCCCAGTCATATTCTGAAAAGGTCTATCTTATTCACAGCTCAAACGACAAATTACAACTATATAAGACTGAATTACTATCATTGATATACCCCTCTACAACCCTAGAGATGCACTTTTAACAGGTTTTACAATGATTATGCTACTTGTCTTACTGATAATAATCCATTATAGACATATACCATATCTAACATATGCGCATGAGCTGACATTAACACGATAAAGCAGGTGTAGGCAATGAACTTCACATTGAACTGGTCATTGTTAGAGGATGATGATATAAAGAAGGGTAGTTATATAGAAAGAGTAGCTTTTGCTTTAACAAGTAAAAACTAAAAAAGTCTTCAGCATACCTTTTGCTTTCAATCATACATTATGAAATCTGTTTTCTATTACCTGAAAACTATCAAGTTCAGTTATATAGAAAGAATAGCTTCAATCTTTTCCCATGATTTTATAGCAGGCCCACTGAGCCGCATCTTGAAACTTTCAACCACTTCTCTAGCCGCATCCGACTTAGAAACTTTCACCAATCCACTGACAAGAAACTTTCAACCACTTCAATGCACCATCAAATTCACCCTCCTCAACCATTATGCACCAAAACCGAAACAACCCCACAAAGCGATTTCTCCCCAAAATCCCATGGTTTTCGTTCAAGCATTTCATCAAACACCTTAAGTGCATTATCAACCATACCACTTCGACCTATTCAGGCTTTGCCTAAAAACATTCTAACACGCCTTGATAATCCTATCACCTATTCCGTCCTTGTCTATCAGTGAGTCACAAGCTCACTTAATTCCACCATCCACTGATATAAAACTTCCTGATAAATATTTTTCAAGGAGACTGATGAGCATTACTACCCATTTTACCTCTACCTGATTTTTTATCATATCCTGATGGTGCATAAGTTGATGAGCATTACTACCCATTGAACTCTAGAACTCACTGATAAACAATACAAGAAACGTCCCTGATACAATTAATTTATCAGTTACCCCTTTACATCTCAGTAAGCTTGAAACTTCACAATCCACACTTTTATATTCCTAAACCCATCATTTTACCTCCCTTACAATCACCTTTTTTTTTTCATCCGTGACCCTTACCCAGTATTTCTCAAACCCGTCATGTTTCATTCCACCACAAATTAATCTCATATCATCAGTTGAATGGAGAAACGAGACATATATCACAGTTACCGTTGCCGGCAAAGATGTAATCTATGATGAGAGTTTTGTGAATCTGGGTTAGGTGTTATGGTGTGATTGGATGAGAGATTTATAACTCTTGGAGATGATAATGTGATGAACTCAATCTTACAACTGAAAAAAAAGAATAAGATATAATTTGTTTCATCAATGAATCCGTGGTGAGATGTGTTCTTGTGTAAGTTTGATTGTAGATCGTGTGTTATCCGGTTTTTATGGGTGTGTGATGGTATGGATCATTGTGTAATTTACTAACGAAATCAAGGACCAAATATGTAATTTACTAACGAAGTGGGTTAACGGAAGTTAATAAAAAACCCAACTCCGCCAAAAAAATTTGTTGGCAACCTTTTTGTGCAAGAAAAAAAGAAGAATGCCTTAATTGAATATGGACCCTAACTTTAGTGCCTTTTTGTGCCATTTGCCCTAAATTAAAAGAGGACAACTAGTGTTGGTACCCAACCCGACCCATTTTCATATGCAGTAAAAAATTATGTTTAGCCACATCTAGGATTGACCAATTTTGCTCTTGAAGGTAAATACAGAGTAAATGTATTTCTATTTTCTATCCTTAATAGTAGCCTCTTTTTGCTAGTTAGGCTAACTACAACTAAACAGAGATCTATATTCGATCCACATCTTCAATTATTGAAAATGGGTCGATCTATAATCACATGTCTCTTGCCTCAACAAAAAAAACAAAACAAAATCCACATCTTCAGTTATTCGATCTATAATCACTATCAAAAAAGATCTTCAGATCTATTATAAAAAATCACAATAACTACAAATTACAGATCTGGTATCATACACAAAATATCTAATTATTATCTTGTTTAAAATCGTAACTGAAAGTGATAGTGAGTTGTCGGAACCGAGCTCCGGCGCCGGTGAGTTGCTGGGGATGACTTCGATGGCATATGGGTTACAGTTGGGTTGCTGTGGATGATGACGGATTTGGTGGTGGTGCTGGAAGTATCAGGTGGTGGTGATGATGACGGATTTGGAGGTGGTGGTGGCGGTGGTGGTGGGTGGTGAATCAGGAGAAGGAGAAGATGAAGATAGAAAGAGATAAGATAGAAAGAGATAATGAATAATTGATATTTATTTATATCTAACACAGGGGTATATTTGTCATTTAACTAAAAATTCAAAGTCAAAGTCCCACCTACCCACTGTACTTTAATATTAAATAAGTGGACACGTGTCGCACGTTGGATGGAGTCGCACATTCGCACATGACCAAACTGGGAAGAGGCTTTATTTTTGTACCTCAAAGTGATCAATACCCAACTTCTTGTCCCCTTTTGGGAATTAGCCCAATATTCTTTATCAACATAATTTTACGTATACCTTCAAGTAGTTATTTATACTGCATGTGTTCAACACGGGTTCTAATCTAGTTCTTATTAAAAAGGCAGATTCGAAATAAGCAAACTGAAAGAATAATAGAGAGATTGCTAAAAAATATGACTTACCCGTTAGCAGTCTTCTTCAACTCCCACCCAGCAAGATTGCTTGCTTCTTTCATTGCCTCTTTCCATTTTCCTGCAGCCTTTAACTTTTTGGGTTTGGAAAAGGCTTTTCCAACTTGCCCACTTTGTTTTCGGACTTCAGTGGGTTCCACGTCATAGAAGACAGGATAAGCAGTGTGCCCAACAGTCCTTTGACACTCCATGATCTTTACAAGCTCATCTAGGCACCAAGACGAAGATGCATACATCTTTGAGAAGACAATAATGTAGAATCTTGAGTCTTCAATGGATTTAAGGAGCTGGTCATTGATAGTTTTTCCTTTCTCAATTTTCTCATCGTCTTTATAAGTTGCAATGCCTTCTTGCTGAAGAGCATGATAAAGATGCCCAACAAAGTTGTTACGAGTGTCTTCGCCTCTAAAACTCAAAAACACATCATACTTAAAGCTTTTTCGAATGGATGAATTTGCTGAGGAAGATGCCATTGAAATATTTGCTTCAATGATCCTTTTAACTTAAATCTTTGTTACAAAATAAGAAAGTTGGATTAGAAGAATGACTATCAAGAGGGTACCAACAATGTGAACTTGGTTTGTAAGCTTTTAGCAAAAAATTTGGAATGTGATGGCAGACACAGATTTGTTTGATACTAATTAGTAAAACAGAAATAGATGATAAGATACCTTTGCACATTATTAGTATTTTAAAATTGTATTTTCTTTTTTTCTTTTTTTTTGTATGTCCAATCATTTTTTTTTTTTTTTTTTTTCTAATGTCTAGACTAGACAGTTGAACCAATAGGATTATTTAATTAAGGGAAAATTGCATGAAAAGTCATCATACTTGACACTCTTTGTCATTGTGTGTAGCGAACTATTTTTTTTCTTATTGTGGCACAAACCTTTTTAGATCGTGCTATTGTGTGTATCGGTGACTTGTTTTACCTGTTGGAGCCGGTCATGTTAACGACCGTTAACTTTTTTGTTGCACCGTTAGTCCTTTTCGTATGTTTTTAACGACCGTTATTATATTATTGCACCGTTAGTCATTTTCGCCCGTTTTTTACACGTTTTCGTCCGTTTTTGCACTTTTCCGTCCGTTTTTGCACGGTTTCGTCCGTTTTTACACGTTTTCGTCCGATTTCGCTCGTTTTCGTACGTTTTTACACGTTTTCGTACGTTTTTACACGTTTTCGCTGGTTTTTTTACACGTTTTCGTCCATTTTACACGTTTTTTTTGGTTTTTACATGTTTTTGCACGGTTTCGTCTGTTTTTAACGACCGTTGTTAGAGTATTGCACCGTTAGTCATTTTCGTCCGTTTTTACACGTTTTTGCATGTTTTCGTCCGTTTTACACGTTTTTTTTTCATTTTTACATGTTTTCGTCCGTTTTACACTTTTTTTTTTGCGTTTTTACACGTTTTCGCTCGTTTTTACACGTTTTCGCTCGTTTTTACACTTTGAAAACGTGTAAAAACGGACGAAAACGTGTAAAAACGTGCGAAAACGTGTAAAAACGAAAAAAAATGTGTAAAACGGACGAAAACGTGTAAAAAACGAGCGAAAACGTGTAAAAACGTACGAAAACGTGTAAAAACGAGCGAAAACTTGTAAAAACGGACGAAACCGTGAAAAAACGGACGAAAACGTGTAAAAAACGGGCGAAAATGACTAACGGTGCAATAATATAATAACGGTCGTTAAAAACAGACGAAAAGGACTAACGGTGCAACAAAAAAGTTAACGGTCGTTAACATGACCGGCTCCAACAGGTAAAACAAGTCATCGATACACACAATAGCACGATCTAAAAAGGTTTTTGCCACAATAAAAAAAAATAGTTCGCTACACACAATGACAAAGAGTGTCAAGTATGATGACTTTTCATGCAATTTTCCCTTTAATTAAAGAATAAGACATGACAACCACTTTGAAAGTTATATGTAGAGATATCAATTTGATTAGTACACGTAAAAATAATTTAAATAAACTATTATGCCCTCTTTGAATTTAGCCAGTACCTTCTTTATCAAAATGAACATGTTTCATATCCTATTTATCTAAACAAACTCTTTTTTAAGGTATTGTCAAAATGAAGCAACACACGTTCCTGTTTGTCCTAAGACTAACCTCAGTCGTGAAGGTGAAGTAGCAGCAAGGGGTTGGTTCACGGCGGCATAGGGCTGGGGAGGGTGAGCTTCAACGCGGCAAGAAGTGAAGGTGAGCGATGAAAGGTGAACGTTTCACCTCATATGTAAACGTGCCGGTGTTGGATTGTGAGAGTTGGAATAGCCATTACATCTAAGGGTGTGTGAGCTTTTTGGGGGCACACACGCTAAAACATTAGAATGCGTTTATTACTATTTCACGTTAAGCTCAATATGACCCGTTTGGACACATAATGAACTAGACACAATTTGCTTGCCCTAAGTCCCTTGTGGCCGGTTATGGATGAATCCAGGAGGGTATATTCTATCTAGTTTCATTGAGAGGTGATAAGGATTAAGAGTAGAAGTGTGATAAGAACACTTGTTCTCACTTTCTCCCTCTACTTTCTCTCACTATAATTCATACCAAGCAAACACTTGTTCTCACGCCGGAGTTTGGTCTTGAATTAAAACCCCGGGGCGATCTAATGGTGTTTTGTCTTATTTCAGCCTAGGGGCGAAGGAGCAGCCTCAAGACCTCCGAAGGACCAAGGCTAAAGAGCACTTACAAAAATTTGCTCAAACACAAAGGCTATAAACAATTTATATTCTTATATATCAGTGTTGTCAATATAAGAATATTCACCCCTGCTCATAGTATTTAAACTTCAGCCCCTGAGTTTGGATTTTCCATAATAATTATCAATTTTAAGTGGAATAGCTTCATTCTAAGCATCAAAAAGGTATGTTTTTCAGTAAGTAACAAAGAAAATGCCATTAAAGTTGTTAAAAGTCAATAATCTGACTCGAAGTCAACTCTTTTGATGCTTAACCATTTCATTTTAGTTTAGGTTATATATTTATATAAATCAAAACTTTTTATGAGAATTACATCACTTATAGCTCTATTTATGACATGATAATCAATATCCAAATTCATGTCAAATTCTAATTCTTTAATCAAGAACACAGTTTGTGTTTCTGAAGATGTCAACTCTGCTAGCTGAACTCCATAAGTCAACAGTGAGGTAGATATTGGAGTCCCAAAATGATGGAACACAATCAACACATTGCCGACCAAAGGTTACCGATATCTAACATCAAGTCCACTATGGCATGTGATGAAAACATGATCCTACTCCGAACATTGTTTGACTTGTTGAAGAAGTAAACTGTGTAATAACTAAACTCAATGACTTCATATCTAACTTCAATCCTGAAAGACTTAAAGTAGTAGTCTTACAGGAAAGATATAAAATCCAAATTTTAACAACTTATGTTGATACAACTATCATATTGATGACCAATGATCCTTCAAGACTGTTGGAAACTAATTTGACTGTTTGATAAAGTCAAAAGCTGTTCCTGTTGAAAATGCTGAGACTTTATAAAAGTTTGGAGATGAAGCATGTAGGTTTGGGTTGAGATATTTGAACTCGCCAACCTTTTTTTTTTTTTTTTTTTTGAAAATGTGAAGTATATAGTAACACAAACCCGAATAAGTACTTACAAAATTCAGACAATAGGATCAAATGGACATGCCCTTGATCCAAACTACTAAACTGATATACAAACTGAATTTTTTCTAGTCTTTTTAAAGAATCTATCCATTCAAGCTCATTTTTAACACATAAGAACGAACTCAAAACTCTTATTGTTAACGGAAGACCAGAAGCATAATTTACTACTTTTCGTGACAGCTCCTCGTACCCTTGAATTGGAATCTCGCTCCCAAATGCATATCTACTGAAAACGAAAATTGCTTCTTCAAGTGACAACAGATTGACATCCCGAATCAAGTTCACTCCATGAGTTATGAGCACTTGCTCATCTCTAGTTGTAATTATAATTCTACTTCCTGACTTGTACCAATTAGGTTGACCCACTAATGCCTCAAGCTGATCAATCTGATCCACATCATCTAGAACAACAAGAACCTTTCTACCACACAACATCCGTTTCATCATGTTTTTCCCGTCATAGACATAGCTTACAATGATGTCTGGATCATTTAAGACATCCGAAAGTACTTGTTTTTGCAGTGACTTCAAACCGTATAAAGAGCCTTTTGAGATTTCTCTAACATTTTCAACAAAGCTTTTACCTTCGAATTGAATGGATATTTGATCAAAAACAGCTCTGGCTAAAGTTGTCTTCCCACCACCTCCGATCCCCTTGATCCCTATCATGCGAACATCAAGATGAAACAACACCCTTTACACGGGTCTCCATGCCTACTAATTTTTCATCACTGCTGAAATTGATCAAACGTAAATCTAGTGAAATCTTTTCAACAATTTTGTGGATGAACTTAGCTTCATGCCTGTATAGTAAAGATTATTTCATTAGTTTATCACCTCCACATGAATAAGTAATTTGAGATCTAGATAGCCTACAGATATATGAAGTAATTGCATATCTAATGTTTAATCATTCAACAAGACTAGGATTTAATATGATAAAGAAATTACCCATTGGTAGTGTTCTTCAACTCCCACCCAGCGAGATCGGATGCTTCTTTCAGAGCCTCTCTTCATTTGTGAGCGGCTTCTGCGTCATCGTGCTTGGCCAAGGGTTCTCCAACTGCCCCACTTTGTTTTCGGACTCCCGTGGGTTCCACATCATAGAATACGGGATAAGTAGCCTGTTCGGCCGTTTTCTGACACTCCATAATCTTTGCAAGCTCATCTAAGCACCAACATGAAGATGCATAGTTCTTGGAGAAAACAATGATGTAGAATCTCGAGTTCTCGATTTTCTCATCATCCTTGTAAGTTTCAATGCTTTTCTGCTGAAAAGCAGAATATAGATGGTCAACAAAGTTGTATCGAGTGTCTTCACCTCTAAAACTCAAGAACAAGTCATACTTGAAGCTCTTTCTTTTTTCTTTTTTTTTCTTCTTTTCGTTTTTTGGTAACCATGGTTTCTGATCTTTTGTCCGACTAATCTACAGGTTTTGTACCCAAATTGATTAGTTGAGGAAGATGCCATTGAAATATATGCTTCAATCATCCTATTAACTTAAAACCTTGTTGCAAAATAAGAAAGTTGGATTAGAAGAATGACTATGATCATGAGGGTACCGGCAATGTGAACATGGTTGTAATATTTTAGAAAAAACTATGAAATGAGATGGCCGACACAGAAGACTTTTATTCGCAAATTAATAAAACAGAAAAGATAAAAAAGATGATAAGATTCCTTGCACATGGCCCAATATTAGTGGTTGAGTATTGATATTGTGTCGTCTAATAATTGTTTTTCAATGTGGATTACTTTAAGAAGTTTATGCACTAAACCATTCATAAATTTTAATGCAAAAGTTAGCCATTGTGTCACGTGTCTCGTGCCACGGATAAAAAAGTGTTGTCATTTCAACACTTTAGTCTATAATTCCAAAACTTATAACTCAGCACAAGACATCTTTTTAATTCTTCCGGTGTTATAGGACACCGTCACCACCTGATGGCTTAGCCCGAAAAAAAAGGCGTGGGCTGGTGGATACGATGCCTGATTCTATGGCACGAGGTATGGTGTCATGGTGGCGTTATAAGTTGGGTTGGCGCGTTGACGCCATGGCTACCAACCATGGCAGAGGTGGAACTTCTTTGGGGCAAGGAGGGGTGGTAGGCCTCAAAAAATCTAACTCACAATTATTATTTTACTTCATACGTTTGGTCTTTTGGTCCTTCAATAAGTGAACCGCGCTATAATCTTATATGTGCCCCAACATCTCACCGTTAATTAATTCTTTATCTTAAAATAAAATTATTTTCGCATTTGACTTTTTGCGACTTATGCGTCATATGCGACTTATGCAACTTGTACCTTTTGCCCCAAATGTAAGTACAAGTGTGTAAGAGTACAAAGTCGCATAAAAAAGTACAAGTCACATAAAAAGTACACCGTTTGTCGCATAAGAGGACACTCTAAAGAAGTCATCTTTGTTAGCCAAACTAGTTAATGACCAATGATCCTTCATATACATTGAAAAAGAAGCCTTCTAACTTTTAAAACTTCTGAAACCTGAGACCTTGATGTCGAAACCAAACTAGAGCTTGACCAGTAATATGACATACAAGAATGAAGCTGAGATTAAAGTGCCAAAATAAACACAAAATTCAGAGATGACAGAACAGATTGAGGCAAAACTGAAACATTGAGCTCCAACCGTTCAGCCCGGAGATTGAGCAGCGAGTTCATTAATCATTATGGCATGTAAAGAGAGCACGGTCCTTATGCCCAAAAGTGTGCTGAGATCCAGAGCCTAAGCAGACAAGAGCAACCATGCGGACAAGAAAACATGTTAAGACATGTATAACAATTTGTAATATGTATCTTAATTTAAGTTAATATATTAGAACATATTCCTGTTCAGATACACAGAAAGCAGCCCAATGTGAACCAAAGGACTCACCTTTTGGCCCTGGCAGACTTGATCGTCAGTGGACTGGTGTATGTGCTCCTGCTGTGGACCCTGTCATTGGTAATGAAAAGAGTGATAAGATGCAAGCTAAGAAGAAGCTGATTAGAGGCAAGATTCAAGGTGTAACTAGAAACTTTGTTAAATTTATTTTTTTAACATGATCATCTCAAATATCGAGTCAACATTTCATCAAGAGCACAATTTGACTTTTTAAAATGATATTTACTTGGTACACCTTTAACCACGTCAAATTCAAGTACCTGTAACGATAATTCAAGTCTATATATAGCAGAAGGCTAACTCTGTTGAGCCTTCTATCACAGACGTCCCAAAGCCATACGAACGAAGCTGCCACGTGGACCCAATAATACACAAATCTTCCAACAGGAAAGTGCTAAATGAATGACGGTGTATGCTTGTCCCTTCTATATTTAACTCTTTTAAACATTCTAAACGTCCAAGTTCCTCGGGTAATTTCTCCACTCGAACACATCCGGGAAGATAAAAATATCTTAGACATTCTATGTTACAAATGCTACTGTATCTCGTAAAAGCTTGCGATTTGTTATGATTAGCATCTCTAAAGATATATTTTTTTTTAGAAAGGCACGTCACTAAAGATATTAATTGGCCAAGATCTGTGGGTAACTTCTCAAGAAGCAAACAAGATTTAAGTTCGAGAGATTTGAGATGTTTCAGCATACAAATGCTATCTGGGAGATATTTAATATATGTAAGAAACAAAGTTACCTCCTCTAGACATGCTAACTGGTCAAGGTCTTTGGGTGTCTCTGGAATACTGCCTTCGAGTTTAAGCTTTCTTAAAAACCGTAAACTACAAATGCTGTTTGAAAAAACTCCTAGGTTTGTGCAAGCACAAAGACCTACAGAAATCAGCTTCTTAAGATTTCCAGTCTCCAAAGGTAGATATTCACTATATACACATCTAAATCTGAACTTTGGAAAATTATTGTCTCAGTGCAATGGGCATACATGAGTGGACTCCGCAATCAGATCTAATTCAGGTAACGAAACAAACTTAGTTTGTTTTAGATTGTCAAACAAAAAAGATTTAAACCTGCAACAACCACTTAAGTCCAAGTAGACAAGCTTTTTTAAGAAGAAGTTCTACCAAACTAGAACATTCTTTAAGATCTACCTCTTGAGATCCAGAGTTAGCCCCATGTCAGGGGTGCTCAACTTTGAGCCACTGAGGTAAAGGAATCTGAGCTTCGGACATCCTTCGGGCATGTGAAGTTAATGTAGCCTAAAGCGTGGTAAACACAAACCGGACCTGTTGATTCACACAAAATACCAGGAACAATTCTTCCAATTATCGTTGATTCAACGAATAATGATAATTAGGGGATTTCCTACTCAAAATTGAGTAATGAGAGAAAACTGAAATTTCATATAATTTGGAACTCATCGGCCAGGATCATAATACAATTATTAAATAGACCTTAGAAACTTGAAATGGGCCTAAAAGACAAACGGGCTGAGCACTAGCCCACAAACAAAGCCCAACAAACTAGAAAAAAAAAACATAAAAATGCAAATAACTCGTAAAATAGAGCGTTTTGGGGGCCGAAAGTTCCATAAACCACCGTATGCTATTTACCACGGCGTTCTCCTTGTTGCAAGCTTCGATTTGAATGGTCATGGGCTTGAAACGGAGCCCCGTAGCCCAAGTTATGCTAATTCTAATGAGGCCCTTTTTCTCACACGATCTTGGGCCTCCAGATACAAAATGGCCCATTCCTCAACGCTTGGGCCCGCATCAGAAGTTCACATAAATCATAACAATATCGAAGACTTAACGATATTCGGAACTTGCCCAAGTTTAAGGCTCCTCAATTCAGAATTACTGAGGTTCACCTGTGTGAGCTTTAGAGAGGCAGTTGGCATGTGATTTTCTACCAATTCATTACAGTCTTCAAGATTCAAGTTTTCAAGATTCGGAGTTAAGCTAAGGTCAAGTGACCTCCATTTTGTGTTATTAAGGTCAAGGGATACAAGCTTTAGACATTCAACGCGTATGGAAACTTCTATCAGATCATAACATCTTTTAAGACATAATGACTCAAGATTTGGAGTAAGTCCAAGGTCTAGTCCTCAATCTTGAATGGTGGAGGTCAAGGATAGCGAGCTTATTGAAAACCTATAATAAGCACCAACAAAGTAATAGATGAATTTCAGTTTAATAGCAAACTACTAGAAATGTAAAGTTATATTAAATCAGGAAAACTGAAAATCAACAACTAATATACCTTTGTTTCTCCCCCTTCCCATAGTTGTGCTATTCTGCTGTTAGGCATTCGGAGAGATATAAGATTATTTATTTGAAATGTTTTGGGTAAAAGACCGTAAAGGGTAACCAAACCAATTCACATATTATAAAGCATTTGGAAAGTACTGACTAGCTTCATCAAAATTCCATTTTCTATGAGAACAATGCACATCCTCCGAAGAAGACACGTAAAGATATCTAAGTTTCTTTATTTTTGGAGACCTTTCATTATAATTTCCCATTTTTGGACCACCGTCCGTAGTTTTATACATTTTGTTGCTTTAGTACCCTGTTATGCAAAACAATGAAATACGTGTCATTACAAATGAAAATATATATATTTCTTTACTCAGATATATAGATATAAACTTGACCCTTACCAAGTTATTAGCCAATATATCTTCGATTTCCTCGTCGATCCACAATCTGTTATGCTTGTTGGGATCATCCGGGTGCAAGCGGCGAACAATATTATTGCCCATTTCTTCTAATTTAGAAATGGTTATCAAAGATCTTTGCTCAAGAACTCTTAAACCATTTCTAGCATGAAATTTGCAGCTTTCAAGTGCTCTGACAGCCTTTTCTTTCTTCCAACCTTTCAATATGCATGCAATATCTAGAAATATTTCCTTGTAATCCTCCTCTAGGCATAGCTTAATTCCAACTTTTCCAAAGTTTTCTTCAATGGAATTTTTTTAGTCTTTTTAAAGAATCTATTCATTCAAGCTCTTTTTTACCACAAACCCAAAACTCTTACTGTTAATTAAGGGAAGACCAGAAGCATAATCTACTACTTTTCGTGATAGCTCCTCGTACCCTTGAATTGGAATCTCGCTCCCAAATGCATATCTACTGAAAACGAAAATTGCTTCTTCAAGTGACAACAGATTGACATCCCGAATCAAGTTCACTCCATGAGTTATGAGCACTTGCTCATCTCTAGTTGTAATTATAATTCTACTTCCTGACTTGTACCAATTAGGTTGACCCACTAATGCCTCAAGCTGATCAATCTGATCCACATCATCTAGAACAACAAGAACCTTTCTACCACACAACATCTGTTTCATCATGTTTTTCCCGTCATAGACATGGCTTACACATTTAAGACATCTGAAAGTACTTGTTTTTGCAGTGACTTCAAACCGTATAAAGAGCCTTTTGAGATTTCCCTAACATTTTCAACAAAGCTTTTACCTTCGAATTGAATGGATATTTGATCAAAAACAGCTCTGGCTAAAGTTGTCTTCCCACCACCTCCGATCCCCTTGATCCCTATCATGCGAACATCATCGACACTGGTTTCTAAAGATGAAACAACACCTTTTACACGGGTCTCCATGCCTACTAATTTTTCATCACTACTGAAATTTATCAAACGTAAATCTAGTGAAATCTTTTCAACAATTTTCTGGATGAACTTAGCTTCATGCCTATATAGTAAAGATTATTTCATTAGTTTATCACCTCCACATGAATAAGTAATTTGAGATCTAGATAGCCTACAGATGTATATGAAGTAATTGCATATCTAATGTTTAATCATTCAATAAGACTAGGATTTAATATGATAAAGAAATTACCCGTTGGTACTGTTCTTCAACTCCCACCCAGCGAGATCGGATGCTTGGTCAAGGGTTCTCCAACTGCCCCACTTTGTTTTCGGACTTCCGTGGGTTCCACATCATAGAATACGGGATAAGCAGCCTTTTCGGCCGTCTTCTGACACTCCATAATCTTTGCAAGCTCATCTAAGCACCAACATGAAGATGCATAATTCTTGGAGAAAACAATGATGTAGAATCTCGAGTTCTCGATTTTCTCATCATCCTTGTAAGTTTCAATGCTTTTCTGCTGAAAAGCAGAATATAGATGGTCAACAAAGTTGTATCGAGTGTCTTCACCTCTAAAACTCAAGAACAAGTCATACTTGAAGCTCTTTCTTTTTTCTTTTTTTTCTTCTTTTCGTTTTTTGGTAACCATGGTTTCTGATCTTTTGTCCGACTAATCTACAGGTTTTGTACCCAAATTGATTAGTTGAGGAAGATGCCATTGAAATATATGCTTCAATCATCCTATTAACTTAAAACCTTGTTGCAAAATAAGAAAGTTGGATTAGAAGAATGACTATGATCATGAGGGTACCGGCAATGTGAACATGGTTGTAATATTTTAGAAAAAACTATGAAATGTGATGGCCGACAAAGACTTTTATTCGCAAATAAATCAAACAGAAAAGATAAAAAAGATGATAAGATTCCTTGCACATGGCCTCATATTAGTGGTTGAGTATTGATATTGTGTCGTCTAATAATTGTTTTTCAATGTGGACCACTTTAAAAAGTTTATGCACTAAACCATTCATAATTTTTAGAGTTAATTACATAAATGGTTCATGTGGTTTGTCGTGTTTTACGGATTTAGTCCATATATATTTTTTTTTTGCGGATCTCGTCCTTATGGTATTAACCCGTTGCTGGTTTGGTCCTTTGACCAACTTTTCTGTTAGTTTGACCGTCGACACTTATACCCTCGTTTGTCTTAGTCCCTGTGGTTTGTCTCGTATAACAGATTTAATCCCTAAGTTTTTTTTTTTTTTTTTTTTTTTTTTTTTTTTTTTTTTACATTAGTATTAAATTTTTAATTAATTTTTTATTGTAAATTTTTATTTTTATTTATTATCATATATTTAGTCAAAATTTTCTTAAATAATAAAAAGTTTTTTTTCTTTTTAAACCTATGTCAAACCTTTGAAATTTTTAAAACTTTAAAAATCTAATAACACAATATTTTCTTAAACCTTTAAAAACCTATGTCAACTTTTTTTTGTCAAAAATATTTTATAAAAAAAATCTCGTAAATTTTTTTTTTTTGTAATTTTTTAACGGATTATGTCAAAACTTTTACAGAAATGATGTCAACTTTTTTTGTCAAAATAATTTTATAAAAAAATCTCGTAAAAATTTTTACGAGATTTTTTTTATAAATTTTTTTTGACAAAAAAAGTTGACATCATTTCTGTAAAAGTTTCGACATAATCCGTCAAAAAATAATTAAAAAAAAATATAAATTTTTTACGAGATTTTTAGTTCAAAATTATAAAATTTTTAATCTGTTAAAAATTTAAAAAACAAATTAAAATATTAAATTTTAATTAAAATTTAAGAAAATATTTTGTTATTAGATTTTTAAACTTTTAAAAGTTTTAAAGGTTTGACATAGGTTTTAAAAATAAAAGATAAAAAAAATAATTTTTTTTTTAATTATTTAAGAAAATTTTGACTAAATATGTGATAAGAAATAAAAATAAAAATTTACAAAAAAAATGAATTAAAAATTTAATACCAATGTTTAAAAAAAAAAAAACCCCTTAGGGACTAAATTTGTTATACGAGACAAACCACAGGGACCAAGGACTAAGACAAACGAGGGTATAAGTGTCATTTTAATTATCCTTGACGGTCAAACTAACAGAAAAGTTGGTCAAGGGACCAAACCCGCAACGAGTCAATACCATAGGGACGAGATCCGCAAAAACCTGACAAACCACAAGGACCATTTATGTAATTAACTCTAATTTTTAATGCAAAAGTTAGCCATGGTGTCACGTGTATCGTGCTACGGATAAAAGTGTTGTCATTTCAACACTTTAGTCTATAATTCCAAAACTTATAAGAGCATTAGGTGTCACGACAAGGCCTCTCTTCTTCGTCAGTGACACCTCAGCGCCACATCAGCATTTCACTTCTCCACAACTAACCACAACAAATCCCCCTCACTCATAACAAACCTCAACCTCTTCATTTGGGACCCACCACTACCACTAAAACTCAACAAATATAAAGAAAAAAAAAATACAACTTCTATCTCGTCGTGCAGACGACGAAGTGTTGAGTTTATGATATATAAAATATAATAAAACATAAAGACATCAAGAGTACACAGCGGAAGACTTAAGATCATAACAAATAAATTAATTAACTGAAAGTATGCGTAACGTACCTCTTGCGAATATCAAATCCCTCGAGCAAAGCAAAACAACCCTCGAGCAAAGCAAACCAAAGAAGTACTTATTGGTGTAAGAATAATGTCTTACAACCACGTTCTTGTACACACGTACTATTAGCGATTCGATGCGAATGCTAGTTCTTGATCACAATAGAATAACCAAACACCTTTGTTATGTTCAAGGTCACTCGTAAATCCCTTACAATGGGGATTCACTCGTCGACCAAGAATAAGAGGGAAGAAAAGAAGAAGTTTGGCCTTCTAATGAAATCAAGTGTACCAAAGGATGAATACATGGGGATGTATTTATAGCCTTATGGTAGATGTCATGTTTACTATGGTTTCCGATGTGGGATTCCATAGTTTCGGCCAAAAACAAGCCCAAAAGAAGGTTCCTAAAACCGTCTCTTGGCTTGTTTACTTTTCTTCATATCCCGTTGACATTTAACGACCAATAGTCACTTTCGATAAGTGCTTATCGCTCGTTTAGTCGTTTATTGTGAATTTAATAATTAAACATAATATTTTATATTAATTATTAAAACATCGAGTCTCATACGTAAAGTGTGCAATCCCGTGGTCACGAGTTCGAATCCGGGCATTTACCTATTGTAAATATATACATTTCCAACAGCTCCCACTTGGATATGTTTACAAAACGTGAAATGACATTGGTTAGCGTCTAGCAACACGCCAATGCCCCCGGTACAACTCGTGTATGGTTTTCTGGAGAAAAACCAAGTTTGATGATTCATCATCATATTCATCCTTTTGTTTCTAATACCATGTTAATAAGAATATGGATCTCACTCATTTCTTAATTAACTATTGTGTTTCTCGCTTTATGTGATTGATTAAGATTACCAATTCTTCTGAACATATTCCAGAAGACCTTGGGCATGGCCATGCAAACATCTTAACAACCCTACGAGGGGCCCAGTAGTATTATACTTCAAAATAAATTTGAAGGAAACAAATCCCATTTTGACTACAAGCAGGATTCATAAATTTCGCAACACTTCTGAAAACAACCCTTATAACTACCAGTTACGTATAGCGTTAGATTGCTTCACAAAAATGCACTACATCCATGACATATCTCTTGTATCTCAAGTCAGAGGATAAATATCCATGATATACTTAATGACAAAGATCCATAAAGTATCATCATGTGGGTGGGATAAGTCCTATACTCAATTCATTGAATATCATCTGAAATTAGTCATGCTACGCATCAATATACTTTCAAGTATATTCTAACTAATACTCAGATTTGTCTTAATTCAATATCATTCCCATGTTATTGATTGACAACGGACTATTTAGAATAACTTAAGTTATTCATGGATTTAAACATGCAAACATAGGACACAATATTATAAATGAAATTAAACGTATACCGTACTTTAATTCATTATAAATAATAATTGTTTAACATCCTTTATCCAAATACTAAATAGATTAATGCATGATAATACTAGTTAATGAATTTTTGCCACAAGTCATGAGAATCATACTTGTTGACAAGGCATAATTTCAATTAACTTTGATCTATAAGAATTTTGAGAATACTTATTTCAAAAATTCAATAATTGAATTTCTTGTATGTGTTTACACATATCTTGATATTGTCATATCATTCCATAAGGTGCGTGATAACCTGAACCACCTTTATATGACAATCATCTTTCAAAACTTTTAAAGTTTAAAGTATTCTTCATTCTTTAATGTATAATGCAACTATGCTCTTAATTGAGCATAACTAGTCAATATGGTCATCACCAACGATACCATGACTAGAATTGAGTGTCATCTCAATTATACCAGCATCATTGTGTACAACAATATGCTCTTTAAACATCCGTAAACTTTGAATATTTATTTGTTTGGTGTCATACAAACCTCAAGTTTGTTGACTATGACAATTACAACAATTTGTTGTATAGAATCTGGGAGCAACTCCAGGCTGTGGAATGCAATTCTAAATCCAAACATAAATATTACAATGTTGTTAAATCATCTTGTAATCAAGCATGATACAACAACCTTATACACAACATGATGTTCATGATGAATCTTCAAGTTAGACTTTAAGATCTCATTCATATACTATCTTGTCAAAGATATGTACTCATCATGTTCTATTAGACTCATTTATTTACCGCATATGTTTATAATAATAAACATATATATATTCCAAGGTTATATATTTTATTTTCCAAATCTTACAAACGAAGTTTCATTCTCAACTAAAACTTAATTTAGGTGGAATGTAGTTGCCCATACAACATATAAGATTTAAAAAATAATACTCCCACTAGCTTTCAGGAATACTTACGAGCTATCTTATTTTAATTATTAAATCAAACATGGATTTAATTTTAAACATAAGAATCATCTCCTAGATGCATGCATATATCCATTCATGGATTCTTGCAGTTTGTACATATTCAAAGATTATTTGAATTCATAAAACTCCTTTGCATTACTTATCGTCCTCGCAAAAGTAATTCCAAAACAAAGAGTTTTGATATTCATTGTCAAAATTTCACATCAATGAAACTAAGTATGACAATTATAATCTTTATACTTCTATTTAATGTATCTAGTAAAGAATATTCAATCATAGTTAATTGCTTAAATATGATTAATATTATTATCACTAGACATGCATTAAATACGTGTACAATATTTTCCATATGATTCCTACACAAAGATTTAAACCACTAGGGTTTTCATTCTTTGAAGAAACTCATTAAGATAAACCAAATATCTAAAGTTGATTATCTCTATGGACAGCATCTCTACATTCATAGTATGGTTGATTTACCACAATACAACATTTGGTAAATTTATCATTATGATTAACAGGCTTACCATGATCCTGTAACTCATATTCCTCAGCATATTAAATATCTGAGATATCCTTGCGGATCTATGAATGACAATTCCATCATATTAAGGTCTATCATTTTCATGTTTAGCCTCATCATGATATTTGCTAGTGCATTTTAGAAGATTATGCATTTTTGTAATTCAATCTTTCAAGATCTAAACAAAACTCCCACTTGCCTTTAACAATTTAAATATTACCTTTAAATAGTTTAGCAAGTAGAGTAACAATACATTGTTCTCTTTTGGGATATTACAAAACACATTGATAGTTCCTGACATCAGTTTGTTACAACTCACTATACAAGTAGTTTAACAAATTCAGAACTTCATTTATAAGACTTAATGTGATTCATCACATTCCATAAACAAATGGTGTCTTATCAATCTTCTAGGTTGGAGTCTTATTGAGTATATTCAATCTATACTCAATCTTCTTACCTTGATAACATGTGGAAGAAACTATAGTTATCTTGAATCAAACATGCCAATAGATTTTGATTCTTCTAACTGAACATACCATAAAACTATGGTATTTCATTAGAATTAATATTGTAAGAAAATCTAACAATATTTTAGATAACCATCTACTCTATGGCTTACCTATTTACCAACAAAGTAAAACTTAATGGTATAATAGAATTACCAAATCAATTGCATGCATTATAACACAAGTATTTTGACCAAGTCAAAAGACATATCAGTTATAATCCCACTATACGTTATAAGTCATTGATCAACTCATTGACTTCATGCAAATGTCTTAAAACATAGCAAGTTAACGTCTTACTTTATATTGTAAGTCTTGTATTAAAAGACTTCATGTTTGTGATTTTACAAAATCATAAACATTTATAATAAAAGTAATTATGAACACCACCTCAGGTTTCAATTAATATTTCAAGTTAATAATTACTACATATATTTAAGTCACTCAACGAATACTTAAATTCAAAGTAGTATTAGATTACTTCATTTAATTATGTCATTCCATGAAATGTTCCATGTAAGAAACTGCAGAATCATCCATGCTCGTTCTCACGACACGTGGATATTTTACCTTGGGCTACAATCTAGTTCACGTTCTCACGTAACATAAATTGTAACTACAAGTGTTTCTTAAATATTGAATGACATAAATATTTAAAATAAAGTAGTCTTTGTTATCATCTTGACACATGTTCTTAATAGGGCAATCATACATATTTAAATGTATACTTCCTATTAGAACGTTATTCTCTTACTTTTCAGTCAAGAGAATTCACTTAAATCATATTAATATGTGTTGTACCTTGCACACAATAAAGATTTCTCCCACTTGTGCATGGAACAACATCATGTAACATATAAACAACACGATACACGTTCGTTTATTTGATTAATATGATTTGTGTTATAGATATAACTAGTAGATTTAGGACTATATTGATTTGTAAGGAAACACACATGACAATCCTTAAAAAAACATAAGTGCCTACAATTGGAAAGTAATTATCTTTTGAAGATAATCTGGGTTACTACACAGGAAATAAGGCTTGTAGCTCCCACTGAATTAGAAATCATTAAAACAACTTCTTATTCAGTAATGCAACACAAATGCTCCCACTGAATCTGACAACATTGTAAGTGTTGCATAACCAGTGAAAACAACTTGCTTGCTTTTTACTTTCTTACACCTTTAAAGAACCATACGTAATCATTACTAAGGTACTAAAAAGTGTATTCTACTCTTTGAATGATGGGTTATCCATCAATGTTATTAACTTAAAAAATTGGGTATGCAATTTCTTCCTTAACAGGTCTACCATCCCCATACTGGTATGTAGCACCTTTAAAGGTTAAAGTAAACCAACTAAATAAATTAAGCTAGTTTTCCTTTTACCAATTTTCGCGGTAATTAGTCTAGCTTCTAATTTAGTAACTCACATACATATTTTCCAGTTAACCAACATTCATGTTGTTACAAAAGAATTCATTCACCAAATGAAGGTAATGAAATCTTTATGGAAAATAAGATGTACAATTCATTGCTATGAGTTACATTTAGAATTTAGACAATTCAAATGTTCCTATTATACCTTTCTCATTCATGAAAAGGAATAGGATTGAGTCTCATGCTTCTCCCATGGAAAAGAGACTTCGTTTGTCTTTTCAGTAAATTATTCTCGATCAAACATTTGTTTGAAAGCAGAATGGAACAATTTATTGATCAAAGACTAAACTTCGTTTACGGTTAAATGTTGCAATTATACATTCAAAAGAATTACAAAATTCAATTTTAGTATTTTCGATAATTAATCTTTTCAAGAAAATTAAACACTCATGGTTCATAAACATATAACCATTTAATTTTCACTGAAAACTAGGATCCAAATTGTCATAATCTCATCACGTCAGTTGATCTGCTAGTAATGAACCTTATACAAAGTGGTAGAGCTTGTGCTCAATTGCCAATTTCAATTGCAATTCCTAGATTTATGGGATTTACATATAGCCAATATCAATCGCCATGTAAACATGTTTTATCCCATCTTATGCCTTGAGTTGCCAGTTCTCACTACAAAACTCAATTAAGTTGTCCAACTTAAGAAACTGCAAAATCGTCCATGCCCGTTCTCACGACACGTGGACATTTTACCCTTTGATTACGATCTAAGTCACGGTCTCACGCAAATAAAAAATAATCTTAGGTGTTTCCGTTTCGTTGGATGGCATATAACTTAAATTAAAGGGTAATAGTTTTGATGTAAAATCAAATATGTACAAAGATGTCATGCATTCATCTTCGTAACATAGGTTTTATTAAAACATTTATATCTTGTTTTAATGTTTAAGTTTTTCATCATCAAACTTTAATTGAGGTATTGGTTTCACCAATCAAGGAATTTAGTGTTAATCATCATCCATTATACCGTACTTTTGCATAAGTGTAAACACTTAGTGTTTCGGATAATTACCACCGAAGTGGCGCATGGAATTAAAACTAATTCGCCCTTAAGATGAGCTTGCACATTTAATGGCTTACTAAGTAGCTCCATTCGAACTTACAGAGGGCAGAGGACCAGGTACGCGCTAAAGCACAACCTTAGACATCCTTTCAGTGTGACTGTGCGCACTTCTTTAAACCCCTTTTATTAGTTCATTCTCATGGGTGAGCCGTTCAGTCATTTGTACCAAAGTCATCATCAATTAAACGATCATGATTACTATTCTTAAAAATACATGTTTCACCATTGTTTAGGTCAGTTTATTTTTCTTGTAAAAATACCCTTGTTACACATAACAAACAAGCAAGTATTTGAAAAAATAAACAAATAAACAATGAAAGCATAACAAATAAAAGTCATGCATATCAAATAGCCACATGCAAACGGTTTTGATAAATCTTTATTAATAACCAATTCTATATCTGTCAATATGCATATATTTAATTAAGACTTCCACCCGTTTTCATCTATGTACAAAGTGAACCACATGCATCGATTCATCGATTGCGTAAGTCAAAACTAAATATATACCACATAGCACATAATTGATTAAATTAATAATTATTGAGGTCTTCCCCAATATAAGATCTATCATAATTTAATGTATATCACTTAAAACATGAAAGACATACAATAAAAGCATATCCATGATAAAACATGCATGTAATTATCATGGACATAAAATTACACTTAACAATTAATGCAATTAAATCAAAGTTACGCAATACACATAAATTGCATGCATCTTAGGGTTTCTAATCCAATTAAAACTTTAGTTTACAAAACCCTAATTAGGGCACCAAATAACGCCCCTCCTAAAAAATTAGGGTTTAGGTATTGCAAACCCTAGATCTACGCATACAAATAATAACACAATCATGTTTATTTTATTTATGTGTTTCAGTAATTAATTACTTGTTATACAAGGCTCGTGATGCCACTGTTGAGTTTATGATATATAAAATATAATAAAACATAAAGACATCAAGAGTACACAGCGGAAGACTTAAGATCATAACAAATAAATTAATTAACTGAAAGTATGCGTAACGTACCTCTTGCGAATATCAAATCCCTCGAGCAAAGCAAAACAACCCTCGAGCAAAGCAAACCAAAGAAGTACTTATTGGTGTAAGAATAATGTCTTACAACCACGTTCTTGTACACACGTACTATTAGCGATTCGATGCGAATGCTAGTTCTTGATCACAATAGAATAACCAAACACCTTTGTTATGTTCAAGGTCACTCGTAAATCCCTTACAATGGGGATTCACTCGTCGACCAAGAATAAGAGGGAAGAAAAGAAGAAGTTTGGCCTTCTAATGAAATCAAGTGTACCAAAGGATGAATACATGGGGATGTATTTATAGCCTTATGGTAGATGTCATGTTTACTATGGTTTCCGATGTGGGATTCCATAGTTTCGGCCAAAAACAAGCCCAAAAGAAGGTTCCTAAAACCGTCTCTTGGCTTGTTTACTTTTCTTCATATCCCGTTGACATTTAACGACCAATAGTCACTTTCGATAAGTGCTTATCGCTCGTTTAGTCGTTTATTGTGAATTTAATAATTAAACATAATATTTTATATTAATTATTAAAACATCGAGTCTCATACGTAAAGTGTGCAATCCCGTGGTCACGAGTTCGAATCCGGACATTTACCTATTGTAAATATATACATTTCCAACACGAAGCACCCCACGGCGAGGGGGGCGGTGTCACAAAGAGAGACGGCGAGGTGTCACGTAGGCTCACGGCGAGCTACGATTTTCCCACACCGTGTGCTCTAACTCAGCACAAGACATCTTTCTAATTCTTCTGGTGTTATAGGACACCACCTCATGGCTTAGCCCGGAAAAAAAGACGTGGGCTGGTGGATACGGTGCCTGATTCTATGGCACGAGGTATGGTGTCATGGTGGCGTTATAAGTTGGGCCGGTGCGTTGACACCATGGCTACCAACCATGGCAGAGGTGGAACTTCTTTGGGGCAGGGAGGGGTGGTGGGCCTCAAAAAATCTAACTCACGGTTATTATTTTACTTCATGCGTTTGGTCTTTTGATCCTTCAATAAATGAACCGCTATAATCTTATATGTGCCCCAAGATCTCACCGTTAATGAATTTTTTACGTTAAAATAAAATTACTTTTGCATTTGCCTTATTGCAACTTATGCGTCATATGCGACCTATGCAACTTGTACCTTTTGCCCCAAATGTAAGTACAAGTGTGTAAGAGTACAAAGTCGCATAAAAAAGTAAAAGTACACATTTTGTCGCATAAGAGGACACTCTAAAGAAGTCAACTTTGTTAGCCAAACTAGTTAATGACCAATGATCCTTCATATATATTGAAAAAGAAGCCTTCTAACTTTAAAAAATTCTGAAACCTGAGACCTTGATGTCGAAACCAAACTAGAGCTTGACCAGTAATATGATACAAGAATGAAGCTGAGATTAAAGTGCCAAAATAAACACAAAATTCAGAGATGACAGAACAGATTGAGGCAAAACTGAAACATTGAGCTCCAACCGTTCAGCCCGGAGATTGAGCAGCGAGTTCATTATGGCATGTGAAGAGAGCATGGTCGTTAGGTTCAAAAAAATTCTGAGATCCAGAACCTAAGCAGACAAGATCAAAAAAATGTTAAGACGGTATAACAATTTGTAAGAAAAAGAAATACATAATATGTATCTTAATCTTAAGTTATATATATATATATATGAACATATTCCGGTTCAGTTAAACAGAAAGCAGCCCAGATGTAAGATTCATTGGACTCTGAACCAAAGTACTCACCTTTTGGCCCGGGCATACTTGATCGTCAGTGGAATGATCATTGGTAATAAAAAGAGTGGGCAAGCTAAGAAGAAACTGATTAGATCCAAGATCAAGGTGTAACTAGAAACTTTGTTGAATTTATTTTTAACATGATCATCTCAAATATCGAGTCATTATTTCATCAAGAGCACAGTTAACTATTTAATGAAGTCAGCTGTGCTCAACTCCATGATTTAAATTTAAAAATGTAGAATGATAGTTACCTGGTACAACTTTAACCGCATCAAATTCACATACCTGTAACGATACTTCACGTCTATATATAGCAGAAGGCTGACTCTGTTGAGCCTTCTATCACAGACGTCCTAAAGCCATACGAACGAAGCCGCCACGTGGACCCAATAATACACAAACCTTCCAACAGGAAAATGCAAAACGGAAGACGGTGTATGCTTGTCCCCTGTATATTTAGCTCTGTTAAACATTCTAAAAGTCCAAGTTCCTCAGGTAATTTCTCCACTCGAACACATCCGGGATGATAAAAATATTCTATGTTACAATGCTGCTTGGAATATCTCGTAAAAGCCTACAATTTGTTATGATTAGTGTCTCTAAAGATATTAATTGGCGATGATCTTTGCGAAACTTCTCAAGAAGCAAACAAGATTTAAGTTCGAGAGATTTGAGATGTTTCAGCATACAAATGCTATCTGGGAGATATTTACTATATGTAAGAAACAAAGTTACCTCATATAGACATGCTAACTGTTCAAGGTCTTTGGGTGCCTCTGGAATACTGCCTTCGAGTTTAAGCTTTCTTAAAAACTGTAAACTACAATGCTAATTTGAAAAAGCTCCTAGGTTTGTGCAAGCACAAAGACCTATGGAAATCAGCTTCTTAAGATTTCCAGTCTCCGAAGGTAGATATTCACTATATACACATCTAAATCTGAACTTTGGCAAATTATTGTCTCGGTGCAATGGGCATACATCAGTGGACTCCGCAATCAGATCTATATCAGGTAACGAAACAAACTTAGGTTGTTTTAGATTGTCAAGCAAAAAAGATTTAAACCTGCAACAACCACTTAAGTCCAAGTAGACAAGCTTTTTTAGACATCCACTAGGAACAAGAAGTTCTATCAAACTAGAACATTCTTTAAGATCTAACCTCTCGAGATACGGAGTTAGCTCCATGTCAAGGGTGCTCAACTTTGAGCCACTGATGTAAAGGAATCTGAGCTTTGGACATCCTACGGGCATGTGAAGTTGATGTAGCCTAAAGCGTGGTAAACACAAATTGGACATGTTGATTCACACAAATACCATGAACAATTCTTCCAAGTATCGTTGATTCAACGAATACCATAATAAGGATATTTCCTACTCAAAATTGAGTAATGAGAGAAAACTGAAATTTCATATAATTTGGAACTCAACGGCCAGGATCACAATACAATTATTAAATAGACCTTAGAAACTCGAAATGGGCCTAAAAGACAAACGGGCCGAGCACCAGCCCACAAACAAAGCCCTGCAAAGTAGAAAAAAGAACATAAAAATACAAATAACTCAAAAAATAGAGCGTTTTTTGGCCCGAAAGTTTCATAAACCGCCATAGGCTGTTCATCACAACGTTCTCCTCGTTGCAAGCTTCGATTTGACTAGTCATGGGCCTGAAACACAACCTCGTAGCCCAAGTTATGCTAATTTTAGTAAGGCTCCTTTTCTCACACGATCTTGGGCATCCAGATTCAAAATGGCACGTTCCTCAACGCTTGGGCCCGCATCATAAGTTCACATAAATCATAACTATATCGAAGACTTAACATCTCGATATTCGGAACTTGCCCAAGTTTAAGGCTCCTCAATTTAGAACTACTGAGGTTCACGTGTGTGAGCTTTAGAGAGGCAGTTGGCATGTGAATTTCTACAAATTCGTTACAGTCTTCAAGATTTGGAGTTAAGCTAAGATCAAGTGACCTCAATTTTGTATTATTAAGGTCTAGGGATACAAGCTTTAGACATTCAACGCGTATGGAAACTTCTACCAGGATCATAACATCTTTTAAGACATAATGACTCAAGATTTTGAGTAAGACCAAGGTCAAGGTTCCTCAATCTTGAATGGTGGAGGTCAAGGATAGCGAGCTTATTGAAAACCTATAATAAGCACCAACAAAGTAATAGTTGAATTTCAGTTTAATAGCAAACTACTAGAAATGTAAAGTTATATTAAATCAGGAAAACTGAAAATCAACAACTAATTTACCTTTGTTTCTCCCCCTTCCCATAGCTGTACTATTCTGCTGATAGGCATTCGGAGAGATATAAGATTATTTATTTGAAATGTTTTGGGTAAAGACCGTAAAGGGTAACCAAACCAATTCACATATCGTAAAGCATTTGGAAAGTACTGACTAGCTTTATCAAAATTCCATTTTCTATGAGAACAATGTACATCCTCCGAAGAAGACACGTAAAGATATCTAAGTTTCTTCATTTTTTTGGAGACCTTTCATTATAATTTCCCTTTTTTGGACCACCGTCCGTAGTTTTATACATTTTGTTGCTTTAGTACCCTGTTATGCAAAACAATGAAATATGTGTCATTACAAATGAAATATATATATTTCTTTACTCAGATATAGATATAAACTTGACCCTTACCAAGTTATTAGCCAATATATCTTCGATTTCCTCGTCGATCCACAATCTGTTATGCTTGTTGGGATCATCCGGGTGCAAGCGGCGAACAATATTCTTGCTCATTTCTTCTATATGGTCATGCATGTCCAAGTACCCTAATTTAGAAATGGTTATCAAAGATCTTTGCTCAAGAACTCTTAAACCATTTCTAGCATGAAATTCACTGCTTTCAAGTGCTCTGACAGCCTTTTCTTTCTTCCAACCTTTCAATATGCATGCAATATCTAGAAATATTTTCTTCTAATCCTCCTCTAGGCATAGCTTGATTCTAACTTTTCCAAAGTTTTCTTCAATGGAATTTTTTTAGTCTTTTTAAAGAATCTATCCATTCAAGCTCTTTTTTACCACATAAGAACGAACCCAAAACTCTTATTGTTAAGGGAAGACCAGAAGCATAATCTACTACTTTTCGTGATAGCTCTTCGTACCCTTGAATTGGAATCTCTCTCCCAAATGCATACCTACTGAAAAGGCAAATTGCTTCTTCAACTCTTCAAGTGACAAGAGATTGACATTCCGAATCAAGTTCACTCCATGAGTTATCAGCACTTGCTCATCTCTAGTTGTAATAATAATTGTACTTCCTAAAGTTGATCAATCTGATCCACATCATCTAGAACAACAAGAACCTTTCTACCACACATCCGTTTCATCATGTTTTTCCCGTCATAGACGGTGCTTACTATGAATTCTGGATCCTTTAAGACATCCGAAAGTACTTCTTTTTGCAGTGACTTCAAACCGTATAAAGAGCCTTTTGAGATTTCCGTAACATTCTCAACAAAGCTTTTACCTTCGAATTGAGAGGATATTTGATCAAAAACAGCTCTACCTAAAGTTGTCTTCCCACCACCTCCGATCCCCTTGATCCCTATCATGCGAACATCATCGACACTGGTTTCTAAAGATGAAACAACACCCTTTACACGGGTCTCCATGCCTACTAATTTTTCATCACTGCTGAAATTGATCAAAGGTAAATCTAGTGAAATATTTTCAACAATTTTCTGGATGAACTTAGCTTCATGCCTGTATATTAAAGATTATTTCGTAGTTTATCAACTTCCCGCATGAATAAGTAAATTTGAGATCTATATAGCCTACACATGCATGTATATGAAGTAATTGCATATCTAATGTTTAATCATTCAACAAGACTATGATTTAAGTTTATGTTGTACAACATTAGTTGCTACTGATGAACCTTCTCTAAATATGATAAAGAAATTAAATTACCCATCGGTACTGTTCTTCAACTCCCACCCAGCGATACCGGCTGCTTCTTTCAGAGCCTCTCTCCATTTCTGAGCGGCTTCTGCGTCATCGTGCTTCGCCAAGGGTTCTCCAACTGGCCCACTTTGTTTTCGGACTTCCGTGGGTTCCACGTCATAGAATACGGGATAAGCAGCCTTTTCGCCGTCTTCTGACACTCTATAATCTTTGCAAGCTCATCTAAGCCCCAACATGAAGATGCATAATTCTTGGAGAAAACAATGATGTAGAATCTCGAGTTCTCGATTTTCTCATCATCCTTGTAAGTTTCAATGCTTTTCTGCTGAAGAGCAGAATATAGATGGCCAACAAAGTTGCATCGAGTGTCTTCACCTCTAAAACTCAAGAACACATCATACTTGAAGCTCTTTTTTTTTTTTTTCTTCCTTTTTGGATAATCATAGTTTCCGACCTTTTGGCCGAATAATTCACGGGTTTTAAACCCAAATTGATTAGTTGAGGAAGATGCCATTGAAATATATGCTTCAATCATCCTATTAACTTAAAACCTTGTTGCAAAATAAGAAAGTTGGATTAGAAGAATGACTATGATCATGAGGGTACCGACAATGTGAACATGGTTGTAATATTTTAGAAAAAACTTTGAAATGTGATGGCCGACACAGAAGACTTTTATTCGCAAATTAATAAAACAGAAAAGATAAAAAAGATGATAAGATTCCTTGCACATGGCCCTATTATTAGTGTTTTATTATTGATATTGTGTCGTCTAAGAGTGCTAGGTATCATAACAAGCCTCAACCTCATCGTCGCGTCACCGCAGCGCCACATCAGCATCTCATTTTCCCACAACTAACCACAACAAACCCCTTCGTCACTCATAACAAACCTCAACCTCTTCATTTGGGCCCCACCACTACCACTTTATTTTTTTTATTCAATTTTCAAATAAACTAACTTCATTTATTAAAATAAAAATACAAAACAAAATATTTAAAAAAAAGTTATAAATTAAAAAAAAAAAAAAAAAAAAAAAAAAAAAAAAACACATATATGTAAACAAAGAGGCTGTGTTTAAAACGAAAACCACCCCAATTCTAGTCCAACAAAGAGGCCCAGTTCCTAGTCCAAAAAAAAAAAAAAAAAAATAGATTTTCTTCTTCATTTTACCTGCACACACACACACTACAAACACACACTACAAACACACACTAAAACACACACTACAAACACACACAACAATATTAAATCCAATATTTAATCAATGCTTGTCAGTTACCTTCATTCGTCGTCCCGACGATTTTGGATCTCACGGCGAGCCACGACGGGCGACGCCGGTGTGGCGGCGAGCCACGTCGGCCACGGCGAGCGACGATTCTCCCCACACCGTCCACTCTAATAATTGTTTTTTAATGCGGACCGCTTTAAAAAGTTTATGCACTAACCATTCATAATTTTAAATGCAAACGTTAGCCATGGTGTCACGTTTCTCGTGCTACGGACAAAAGTGTTTTCATTTTAACACTTTAGTCTATAACGAGCATGTTAACCCGCGCGTTGCTGCGGGGAACCTTTTATTTTGCAAAGCGATACAAAGTCGCGAACAACTTAAGGACTGTAAAACCTTTTGAAAAAAATAACAACATATATACACGTATTAAGAATTCTTTGTAATAGAAACAAAACTTTGACAAAAGTCATTTGCTTATAAAAAGTACAGGTTCAAGTTGCTTCTTTGGACTTGTGAACAACATATTTGAAGCCGGTAAAGCATGACTCTAACGTTCCAATAGACCACCTTCATTTTGTTCCGTATATTTACAAACAACCGCTAATTTCGAATTTTGAAAACCTGAAGCAACAAACCTAGATTTTGAAGTAAGTGGTGTAAGCACCCCAAGCCTTCTTGGTTCCCTATAGATACAAAGGGTTGAGTATCAGTACTAAACATAGTTAAGTATGTAATTGTATGAATTTTTAACATATTCATAACTTCATAAGTGTTGGGGTAGTAGGTCAATGGTTCATTGTTCACGACCACCAAGCTGCCTTGTACTTCTGCAAACATAAAGCATTTTGATATGTTAGAAATACAGGTGGTATAACATGTGGGTTGGGTGTAGGCCTAAACAGGTTAAAGTGTTGTATTGCAATGTCTATTTTTTTCCGAGAATTACAAAAACTATATTCTTATATGTTCAAGTATAAATAACCTATAATTCTAGCTTCTGCCAATTAACCCGTTTTACCTAGATATATAACATAGGGTTGTATGTACTCGGAATTCTTAAAGATTCAGCTTTTTCACTTTCCGTCTCATACACCCCTCAGCCCTTTTCGTACATTTTTTTTGTATTCGTCGTTAAGATAAGCAAGTAAGAAGGTCGTCAATTATGTGCTGAACTGCTGTCATATCGGACTTGCCCTTGATGACTGCCAAGTTCGACGCTTTAAAAAGTTACATGCATTAGAAAAATATCATGGGCAACTTTCAACCTGTTGAGACCATTTGACATATTCTTCTTTTAGCTAATTCTGTAATTTTACCCATTTGAGACGAACCAATCCGAAGTAAATGGGTCAAAAAAGCAACCCTTTATTTAAAACAGAATAGAGAGTAGATACTTGCTTTAATGATTCATTGAATGCAGCAGGATTCGCCGCAAGATATTTCATGGTCTTGGAAACTGGCTCAATATCTTTTAGCTCCTTAATATGTAAAAATAGAACCGGGTGCAGGAGCAAAATCTTGGATATTTGGAGGATCAACAACAGGGATAGTTCCTGCAAATTACAGTGTAGCTTCCATTTATTAGCATGCATCATAAGAAAACATGATTTCAACTTCAATGCATTATGTGCAACAATTCAATGTGGCAAAAGTAAATATTAGGTCCTACCCATTTCAAAAGATAAACAATTAACTATGTTTTTCTTGATATTTTCCAAATGTGTATAAACATTCCGTTAAATAGATGTTCGCAGCTATGCATTGTTTTAACATTTCAAGATAAATGTTTTTCTAATGTTTTTTTTTTTTTTTTTTTGTTTTTTTTTTTTTTTTTTTAATTTATTTTTCCTACTCTAAACTTTAAAATTAATATAAAGCTAATGATTTGTATTTACAAATTAATGTTTAAAATGTATATATATGACAACTTTGTTTTATACTAATAATATTAATCACATTCTTTACAATAACATCCCAAGTTTCACCATTGTCCCGTCAAAGGCGACTTGAATTTTTGTTGGCAGTGGTACTGCTCACTATATATTCCTGTGGAAATTTACGTTGTGCATTCACTTGCCTGTAACCGACAATTGTGTGCAGTAATTATGACCATGTGAATAACATGATCCACATGTGGTTGGTTCTTCATCAACTCATCTTGACTAACCTCGATAACAGCCATAGCAATGGCATTCCTACTTCTCTTCCTTGGAACCCTACTCACAATTTGCACAACTTCCGACACTAACGCCTTTTCCCCTTTCTCATTAATTCCACCTGAGCTGCCAACCCTTAAAATCAGTTTCTAACTAAAATAAGCGACACCAAAGGAACGTATGGTGTCACCTAAATATCCACTCCTATCATATACTAACAATAATCTTGCCTTAAACAACAATATAAACTCAATAGCACATACTAATTTGAAGCTTCTCAATAGTTCTTTTGCTTTAAAGTATGACATTGAATCAGTATGTGTGGAAGAAAGATCTTAGAATTGTAAAGTATGACATTGAATCAATATATGTCCTATTGAGTTTATATCTTAGAATTGTGTATACCAGATTACTAATTGGTTCATTGTTTGAAAAAATCCAATATCTTAGAATTGTATTTTCTTAACACATCAATGCGGATTCTATAAATAAGAAAAAGAGCAATGAACTAATTAGTAATTTGCTATATACCTGCACAACTTAAAAATTACGCTAAAGTCCATTTTTACTAATACGAAATTAGAGAAGCTTACCACATCAAACAGGTGTTATACACTACTTCGACCTACACTTTCCTTGCTATAACCACAACCAAAGCCGCATTTCCTAATTCACCTTCAACACACACACGCCCTTCTTTCAGTGTTTCTCCATAGTCAACCAAAACTTGAACCCCTCGTATCTCCTAAAAGAAAAGAGCAAACAAATAATTAGATAAATTTGATATATTCCACCAAATTTGGTATCACTCGTTATAAATATTAAAAATTGAATCTCACAAAAAAAAATCACAAAGCTTAAGAACCAAAAACACTTGCAACAACTTTGGTGTGTACAATAATCCTGCCGTCTTGATTTCCAATGACATTAATAGATCTTCAAGTTTTTAATTATTTTTATGAGAGGCGTTCGGTTTTGTATATGGGTTAGATGATCTGATGAATCTGGAACATGGGTTTGGTTTTATCTTACAACCCCGCTTCCAAGTTTATCTTAAATATCATTAATAAACAACATACCTTTAAGATTAACCGCTTGTGTAATCGCATCCCCTTGTGTAACCGTTTCTATTGATGGACATAGCCTAAAATTGAAGCGCCTGAAAAAAAAATCGACCAAAAATTAATGAATGGGTATACCTTTGTTAGAACCACATGATACTCACATCATATATTAGAAAGTCAGATCAAGCACCAGTAAAATAAGGCCATCCAAAAACCCAGCTAATCATTTTGCGTTCGCTAGATAAGCTCAGTTGTTTCCATATCAATTTAGGACTATTTATTTTGAGAGAGATTAGGATTGATATTGTGTTTGATTTGGTCTCGGATGAACCAAATTCAAGTGTATATTTTGCGAGAGATTGGGAAGAAGAGAGAAAAGGGTAATGGGTTTGTGTTGATTTGAGATGCTTCTGGAAATTTGTTTTTTTGTAAAGTGAGTGAAATAATGAGGCACCGACAAACTGTTTCTTCCACACAAATGAGAAACTTCTAGCCTACAATGATCTCCAGTGTATGTATATGTTCGTATGTACGCCGCAATTATGTTTGTGTATGCATTTGTAGAAAAACGTGAACAGTAAAAACTTAACCACACTTTAGCCACTAAGGTAATGCCACATCATCCTTACCATGTATTATACTACTTTTCAGCCAATGGATCTTTGACACCAATGCATATGTGCGTATAGTTTATGTACGATGCACAAACCGCTATTAGGATATATAGATAATACTAAAACTTATAACACAGTACAAGACACCCTTCTAATCTTCTAGTGTTATAAGACACTCCCTGACGGCTTAGCTGGAAAGGAAAAAAACAAAAAAAAGGTGTGGCCGCCGGGGGGGGGGGGGGGGGGGGGGAGGGGGGGGTTGTGGACGCCGGAGTCCGTGGCACGAGGTATGGTGTCATGGTGGCGTTATAAGTTGGGCTGGTGCATGGACGCCATGGCTACTAACCATGGGCAGAGGTGAAACTTCTTTGGGGTAGGGAGGGGTGGTGGGCCTCAAAAAATCTATCTCACAGTTAGCTCATACAAATAAAAAGTATACGTGCTTAATTTGGTCATTTGGTGCTTCAATAAATGAACCGCTATAATCTTATATGTGCCCCAACATCTCACCCTTAATAAATTCTTTACCTTAAAATAAAATTATTTTTGCATTTTCCTTTTTGTGACTTGTGCAAATTGTACCTTTTGCCCCAAATGTAAATACAAGTGTGTAAGAGTACAAGTATCTAAGAGTACAAAGTCACATAAAAAAGTACAAGTCACATAAAAAGTCATCGTTTGTCGCATAAGAGGACACTTACACACATACTTTCCACTTACACATATGTACTTTCAAATTAAACATTTGTCAAACTTAGATGAAATTGCATAAATTGCATAAGAAGCAAATGCAAAAGCTAAAATTTTTTGAGGCTAACAAGTAGGGGTGTTCAAAAAATCCGAGAAACCGATGAACCGAGCCGGTCCGCTCAATCCGAAACCGCAAAAAACCGATAACCGAAGAAACCGAAACTGAGAAAACCCAAAACCGGAAAAACCGGCTTATGACGGTTCGGTTTCGGTTTTTAATTTTAGTCATCCGTGGTTACCCGAACCGAACCGTGATTAATATACATGTAGGTTTCAACAAACCATTTATAAAAATGTACAAGTATCAACTATATTATTGCACTACTTTTATCATATAACACATTTTTACTTATCTAATGTGATCATTTACTAAAGTCCATAGATTATATATGATTAAAGTGATCGTAGCCTATAAACATCAAATTAGTAGTATTAGTTATTTTGTTATATATGATAATTTGAATGTTTTTATTGCGGCATGACAACGTTATTATGACTCTAATCTCTTTATTGTTATTTAATTTTATTACAATGAGTTTATGTTATTCTTCATCCGATTCGATTCGATTCGATTAATTTTTTAAAATGGTTAAACGTTACCCGAAGCGCGGGTACCCGCATGTCCGGTTACCCGTCTAGTACGGTTTGATTTTGGATAGTAAAATGAACTACCCGCTCCGCAATGGATAGTTAAAATCTCTAACCGAACCGAGCCGAACCGCCCCGTGAACACCCCTACTAACAAGGGCAACAAGTATGTTGAAAAAGTCACAGTTTAAAAACCTTCTGTATATTCATTCTCCTAATTTTGTAGCAGGTCTCAAACTGAATCTCTTCTAGTCCTCTACTAATCTATGAATAGTTAGATTACTTATATGATTGTGTCGCTTGTTAATTTTTGTCGATACTTTTTAAATTTTTTAGGTTCGATTCTCAATTCTTGCCACCTTCAGTGCCTAGGGACCTTTTAATCTGTCGTCGAGCTTTATTGCAACTCTTTATCATTTTGGCATTAAGTTCTCCTCTTTCTCTGTATTTACCCACATGGGTGCTTTTTATAGATAACCACCATGGCTACCAATCATGGCAGAGGCGGAACTTCTTTGGGGCAGAGAGGGGTGGTGGGCCTCAAAAAATCTAACTCACAGTTATTATTTTTACTTCTTGTGAATAAAAAGTATGCGTGCTTAATTAGGTCTTTTGGTCCTTCAATAAGTGAACCGCTATAATCTTATTTGTGCCCCAACATCTCACCCTCAATTAATTCTTTACCCTAAAATAAAATTGTTTTGCATTTGCCCTTTTGCGACTTATGCGTCATATGGGACTTATGCAAATTGTATATTTTTTCCCAAATGTAAGTACAAGTGTGTAAGAGTACAAGTATAAGTGTGCAAGAGTACAAATTCGCATAAAAAATACAAGTCACATAAAAACTACACCATTTGTTGCATAAGAGGACAGTTACACACATGTACTTTCCACTTACACATATATACTTTCAAATTGAACATTTGTCAAACTTAAATGAAATTGCATTAGAACCATTATATACTACTGAATCAGTAACCTTCAGTAGTATATAATGGTTCTAATTAAAATTGTAGCTTCGATAAGAACCATTAAGTACTCCCAAATATGGTCTTTGATATAGCTCCATGAAAGGATTGGAACAGTTGAAAAAAAGGCGATAACTTGACTCAAAAATCAAACATTTGGATTCGAATGATTTAGTCACAATGTGGAACATATTTATGTTAATCAATACTTGTTCACGATATTGATTCACTCATCAAACATCTTGGTTTTAGCTATAACACATCATCTTTAGAGCACAAGGTATCATGACAAGATCAAGTTACTCATTCAGGGCCCACGGGTGTCATGTTGGGATATGAAAGTGCTGAAGATTGACAAAGTACTACAGAAAGATAAAGTACTGTAAACAACAAAGTACTGGAAAAAGTCAAAGAGTCAAAGTACTGCTAAAGATAAAGTCAAAGTACTGCTGTCGAAGTCAAAGTACTGCAAGACTAAAGAACTGTTTTATTCGTTTATAGAAAGTCTTGTAATTCTAGAATATTCTGTATTAGATTACTTGCCGTACAAGGATACAAATTGTAAACCGACTAGGGTTATCCTTGAGCCTATAAAAGGACCCCTAGATTGGCATTAGATGTACGAGTCTTAGAGTTTACGAGTTCACAAGTTATTATTTAGAGTTTTAGAGAAGTTCGATATTCTTAGAGTTGTTGAAGTATCTGCATAATAAGCAGATTTAGAGTTATTAATAAAGTTGTTCTTCTTAGATTTGTTAAGTAAATTCCGCGTACTTAATAAAGATTACTTAGTGTTTCATTGTTAATAACTTAGGATTTATCCGAGGTTTTTAAACCTTAAACAAGCTATTTAAGTTAGTTTGGTTAGAGTACATCGATCCAACAAGTGGTATCAGAGCTTGTGTGGAAACTCTGACTAAGAAGAAACCCTAAAACCTACTACAATAGAACCCAAAGATGTCGACTGAAGCTATTCCACGACCATCAATCACCTCACTAAGAATTCCAATCATCAAGAAGGGAGAATATGACCTATGGTGCATGAAGATGAGGCAGTACATTGCCATTACAGACCATGCTCTATGGAATGTAATTGTCAATGGCAATGAAGTAGTTTCAGAACCTGTAGAGATTCATGGACAACCTAAACCACCCAAAGCTGTCTTACCAGCAGCTACCATAAGGAATCAAGAGAAGGCTCTTAACATTCTTTTATCTGCTATACCTGATGGACATCTACTGAAATTCCATGATGCTAAAGATGCAAAGCAACTCTGGGCTGCTCTCAAGACTAGATTTGGAGGGAATGAAGCTTCTAAGACGATGCACAGAAATCTACTGAAGCAACAGCTTGAAACTTTCACAGTTGGTGAAAGAGAGGGTCTTGATGCTGCATATGATAGATTTCAAAATCTCCTCAACATGTTGGAATTATACAAGACAGAGGTATCTGTTGAATATGCTAATCTGAAGTTCTTAAGGAGTTTGCCATCCACATGGCATGTGATTGCTACTATGATTAGAGGACAACCTGGTTTGGATGTCATGGACTTTGATGATCTCTACAACCATCTGAAGGTGTATGAGCATGAGATGAATGGTCAAACAAGTTCAAAGTCTCACAGTATAGCCTTTCTATCATCTGAAAAGAGAGGCAATACTTCCACCAAAAGTACTGCTTCTCCTACTCAAAGTATTGTTGCTCAAAGTACTGTTGCCTACACTTCTCCTACTTTTGCTCAGCAAGCTGCACCAACAAATACCCTTCACTCAGACGAAGTTGTATGCTCTTTCTTTGCACAGCAAGCTTCCTTACCTGTCACTTATGAAGAAGATCTCTCACAGATTGAAGAGGATGCTCTTGAAGAAATTGATATAAGGTGGCAAGTAGCAATGATCACTGCAAGGATCAAGAAGTATATGAAGAAAACAGGAAAGAACATTGACTTCAAACCAAAACAGGGGATCACTTTTGACAAATCCAAAATTGAATGCTTCAATTGTCAAAAGACTGGACACTTTGCAAGGGAGTGCAGGTTTGCTAAGTATCAAGCAAACAGGATGACTGAGAAACCAAAGCTAGAGCTAAAAGAAATCCATATTACTAAAACAAAGGCTTTGGTTGCTCAAGAGAATTTGTCAGAGGTTGACTGGAGTGAAGAGTTTGATGATGAACCAGTGACCTACTGTATGGTAGCAATGGAAGAAGTAGTGGAAGATTCAGTGGAAGAATTGGACTGGAGCACTGCTTTTGATGAGGAACCTGAACATGTTGCTTTGGAATCCAGAGATTGTCTAGGAGGATTTGATTGGAGCTTGGAGTGTGAAGATGATCATTTTCTACTTGAAATTGGAGCTACTTCACCCAGTTCACCCCTATCTCTGAGGTATGCTCAAATTGTCATGATTTTTATCAAAAACTGCTAAATAGTTATGTGATTGAAAGAGATAACTGTGTTAGGGCTAGGTCTGAGGTAGCAGGTCATCAAATAACCTTAGAATCTATGGAAGCCAAAATCTTAACACATGAAAATAATGAAGTGGCTTGGGCAGAAAAGTATGAACAACAGGATTATCAGTTAAAACTTAGTGAATGGAAATTAAATTGTAAGATTTCTAAAATTGAGAAACTAACTAAGGAAAGAGATGATTTGTTAGCTAAGTTTGCTGCTTGGGGAGAATCTGGACTATCTCATGTTAGTTATGTTGAAAAACAGAGAAGAGCTTATATTAGAACAGGCTTAGGTTTTGGTATGGACTTTACTAACATGGAAGAAAACATAACTAGTGATCAGGATGACCTAGACTTAGAAGATATAACCACTAGTGATGATGAACTCATTAATTATGTTGACACATCTAGTAATGAGGATTCAGTTAGTGACACACCTCCTGAGTTTAGGAAAGACATTGGTTATCATGCAGTCCCCCATCCCACTGGAATTCATCAACCCCCTAGGCCTGATGTTTCTCGTTTTGGTGTAGACAGTTTAGAGTTTAGAAAGAAGCTTATTGGTCAATCTAGGTCTGAAACCCCAAAAGAAACTGTTGAAACCAATGTTCAAAGTCAAGCAGTACCTTCAACTCAAAGTACTGCTCCACAAGCAGTACCTTCAGGAAAACCTTTTCAAAACAGTACTGCTAAACCTTTTTGGGATAACTTTGGTCAAAACAGATTTAATCATTCACCTAGAAGGCACAATAGTTTTGGTCATAGACATAGAAGAAGTCACTTTGGAAGTATGGGTCAAAAATTATGTTTTGTGTGTTATAGTCCTACTCATTTAATCATGGATTATGAACATCACTCATAATACCTTAGAAAGTTTCCAAAGAACAGGTCTGCCAACCAGAAACCTAGAGAAAACAAACCAGTCTGGAATAATTCAAATAGGGTCAATCACAACAATTTCTCACCTGACCATAGGTACCCTCACCAAAGAAGACCTTTTTCTAAACCACCAGTACCTTCACAAGCAGTACCTTCTCAAAGTACTGTTCAATCAAACCAAGGTACTGCTAACACTTCTTGGAACAGAAACCCTAGGAGATCTCGTTACTATCAACCTAGAAGAAATTACAATACACATAGGGTATCTAGATCACAGGAACCAAGTGTTCAAACCAAATGGGTTCAGAAAGAAAGTATTGTTGAGGGACAAACATTACTTTCAACAAAAAGTGAATCAGATGTTTTTGTGATACAAGAAAAAGAGAATGAATTTGCAAAAGAGAGTTCTGTTGCAAATCCAGAAAGTTTTGAAAATCCACATGCTAAAAATCAAAAGATAATTCTGGATCATGTTTTAAAAAATAGTGGGAATTACATACTCAAAGAATTTGAGTTTATAACTCCACAAGGGGAACACAAGTCAGTAATGGCTTGGGTTCCTAAAAGAAACTAACTCTCTAAATCATTGTGCAGGGCAACCCAGAAGAGGAGCTTAAAGATCATTTGATTGTGGATAGTGGTTGCTCTGGAAGCATGACAAGAGACAAGGAGATTCTGTCTGATTTTAGATCTATTAGTGGAGGAAGAGTTGCATTTGGGAATGATCCAAATGGAGGAAGAATTACTGGGAAAGGAACCATTAAAGCAGGGCGTATCGATTTTGAGAATGTTAGATATGTGAAGGAGCTCAAATTCAACTTATTGTCAGTCTCTCAAATCTGTGATAAAAAGCACCATGTGTTATTCACTAACACAGAATGTCTCATCCTTTCCTCTGAATTCAAGCCTGTTGATGATAACTTGGTAGTACTCAGAGTACCAAGAACCAATGATGTGTATAGTCTGGACATGAAGAGTCTTCACTCTTATGGGAGAGCCACCTGTTTAGTGGAAAAAGCAACATCTGAAGAGGCACATCAATGGCATAGAAGATTGGGCCATGTAAATTTCAAGAATATCAATAAACTGGTCAAAGGAAATTTAGTCAGAGGTTTACCTTCAAAGACTTACAAGAATGATCACTCATGTTTGGCGTGCAAGAAGGGTAAACAACACAAAGCTTCATGCAAGAAGCTTGAGGAAAGAACTATTAGAGATCCATTGGAGCTGTTACATATGGATCTGTTTGGACCTGTCTCTGTGGCAAGTTTAAACAAGAAAAAGTACTGCTTGGTTGTTACAGATGATTGCAGTAGATTCAGTTGGGTATTTTTCTTGGGATTTAAAGATGATACTTTTGATGCTATTCAGACTCTAATAATAGCACTAGAAAACCAATTGAGACTCGAGGTTAGAGGTATTAGATGTGATAATGGAACTGAATTCAAGAACAAGCTGATGGATGAATTTTGTGCTAACAAAGGAATCAAGAGGGAGTTCAGTATTGCAAGAACACCACAACAGAATGGTGTTGCAGAGAGGAAGAATAGGACTTTGATTGAAGAAGCCAGAACAATGCTAGCAGATTCACAACTACCTATTCAATTATGGGCTGAAGCTGTAAGTATTGCTTGCTATGTACTTAACAGAGTCTCAGTCACCAAACCACAGATGAATACACCTTATGAGTTGCTGATGGGCAACAAACCCAACATTCGTTTTATGAAGCCTTTTGGATGCCCTCTCACTATTTTAAACACAATTGATAATCTGGGAAAGTTTGATGGCAAATCAGAAGAAGGATATTTATTGGGCTATTGTACCAACAACAAGGGCTTTAGAGTGTACAACAGAGTTACTAAGAAGGTCCAAGACTGTCTTCATGTTGAGTTTTTAGAAGATCAAGAGAATCAGAAGGGTAAAGGTCCTGATTGGATGTTTGATCTTGAAGTTTTGACTCCTTCTATGAACTATGTACCTGTCAGAGAAGAAAATCAACCTGTGTACAATGGAGAAGATTTACAGTATGTTGTTCATGGAGTTCATATTAGACTTGATTTTGTTCCTGATGAAGAACCTCTACCTATTACTCCAAAGCAACGTACTGATGCACCAAAGCAAAGTACTGATGATCCAAAATCTTCACTATCTGCTGAGGATCAAGCCATTCAAGAGACACTTAATCAGATGCTTTTTCAAGATGTAATGGCACATTCTTATTCTGATGAACAAAGAAGAGCTTATGAAGAAGCAAAGAAAAAGAATAAGACTGCTGAGTATTCTCACAGTACTTTGGACAGTACTTTCGAACAAAGTACTTGATCGGTGCTAAACAGTCAAGTCTAATCACGCAAGTCTGCCACTTGTGAATGACAGACTGTAACAGACTTAAAACTGCTCAAAAACCAATGCAATGAAGATCTGAGGAGTATAGTGTTTCCCCGGGTCGTTATGTCCCAGCGAGTTGTGCAATGGATTATCAAACGTTTAGTGATCGAGAAATTTGAACGATAAAGGGATAGTGATGTGATTACAACTACAGAAATAGCCAACAAATTACAGCGGCTTAAATGCAAATTAAAGGAAATCTAAAAAGATAAAATCTATTAAATAAACGCTATCACTATTATTAAAATGATGTTTTTGTTCTTTTTGTTTTAATAAAACTTAATTAAAAACTACGTGACGTACAAGCAAAAACGTGAAACTTACACAATATTAACCCTAAAAATATGAAAATGATATTTTTATAAATCTAATGATAAAAGAAAATTATTAGAAAAAGAAAATTAATTTTACAACTAATTATCTAATTATTATTAATTAAAAACTATTTTTAACTATTAAATAATTACCTAAAATGCAAGAAATTAGGAAATAAAGCTAGAAAAATAAAATTATGAAATGAAAAAGTCTAAAATATCAAACTAGAATTTTAAAAACTATTTTTGTATTTTTCTGGTTATTTTTCTATTTTCTAGGAATTTTAAACTATTTAAAACTAATTAAATTATTAAAAATTACAAAATAAACTATGAAAAATATGGAAAATTACTTTTTTTACTTTTTATATTTATCTAAACCTAAGAAAATTGAAAACTTATTTTTTTGAAGCTTTTCTTAATTTTTTGTATTAAATGCTATTTAAAAATGATTAAAAACTACTTTAAATTAGGAAAAATAGCAAAACAACTTGGAAAAATCTGAAATTTTCAGGAAAACTCTAAAATGATATGAGGAAGCTAGGAAAATTAGAAAAACAGGCCCTTGTGTGGAGAAATATGAATCTGCTATGGAAGTGCTTATTTGAAATAAGCACTTGATAAGCAAAAGAGCACCAAAAGCTACCAGCTGTTAACAGAAGCTTAACTATGATAAAAGAGCTAAAATGCAACAGGAATCACTAAGCTAAGACCACAGAATCACAAGCTAGGACAGATTTGATGTTATGAGCTTTTTGCTAAAACAGGTTTGAGGGGGGCAACTTTGAGCTTAAGCATAAGCCACCCAATAAGCTGAAACTTAAAAACAGGTATTGAAACCTGAAATAGACCTGGCCAAGATTGATTGTACCAAAAAGCAAACCATAAAAAGCTCTTTTGAGCCCTGTGCTTAATCTGCACAAACTGAGAAAATCCTCAGTTATACTGAGACAGTGAGCAGGGGAGTTTAAGCCCAAAAGAGGAGCTTATTTGAAGCTTAAAGAAAATTTGAAAAAATCAATAAAAATGGTAATAAGTTAGAATACCAGTTGAAGTTTATGAAACTTCAAATTTCACAGAATAAGACCCACAAATGAATCCTATAAAAATCCTTGTAGTTGCCCCAAAAACAGGTTTTTTTTGGATTTTTGACTTTTGAAGAAATTTGCAAGTTTGACTTAAATGAACTTTAAATCCAATTTTTGTGACTGAGATTAATGTTAAATGATAAACCAAAGCTACTGCAAGCAAAGTTATGGATTTCTAAACACAAATCAAGGATTTGCTAATCCTTGATCTCAACAGTAAGACAATTAGACAGATTAAGGAGAAATGTTGACTTCTAGCTATGCAGGACCAATATATTGATTGAAATGAGTTCAAATGATCTTAAGACACATCAAACAACAATAAGCAATCACTGAACAAGTCTTAATGACAGTTAACTCAATTAAGCCAAACACCCTTTATTAACCTGTTATGAGCTCAAAACAGAATTGAACAGTGAAACAACTTGACATTATGATCAAACTGACTTAAGATAACCTAGATACTACTAATACAACAGGTTTTAACAAATTTAAACTACAATAACTGATTATGCATAGAACTTGGATTTGACTTACAAATAGTCCAAACCACAATGGTTAGCAAAATGAGAACCCTGAACCACTACCCTAATTCAATCCAACCCATAGCTTCCATTTCAACCCATGCTCATGTCTGAACCAACCATTTACAACTGCATTTCCAATTTTAGCCCTCCAGTTGACTTTTGTTGACCAAATTGCAAAAGTGACTAAAACCTTAACTTGAGCTTATAGAAAGATATAAGGATCTTGTGTAAGCTTAAGTAAACTTGAAAAGAAGCTTTATGAAGCTTGGATTCAAGACTATGAGAATAAAAATTTTAACAGTTGACTTATCAAGATGGAATGATATTATAACTGAAATTAGAACCTGAAATTGATTTATATTAATCAAATAACTTAAGAGAGTACAATTTTACAACATTTAACAGTCTTACAACTTACATAAAACTTTTAAACTTAAAAACGACATTAAGAAGATTTTTTATAAAACTAACTACACTTTTCTTCTCCTTCATCTTCCCTTTTTATACATCAAATAGCATCCTCTCTCTCCTCTGACTGATTCCCAGCAATCTTTTGAGCCATTGGATGGCTAGAACTGATCTAGGCCGTTGATTTGGTTTTTGGCGGGAAAAAGGGATTTAACAGTTGAGGTTGAGTGTTTGAGGGAGAGAGTGCATTAAATGCACTTTGGATTGTGGTGGAGGAGGGGGGAGACAGGAAGGGATAAGGTGATGGAGTGGTATGGGGATGCCTGTGATTGCAGGCACCAAGTGGAAGGGATAAAGGATTGGCGCCAAAAAGGGTGGTGGTTTGACTTTGTTGACTGACCAGGGAAGTATTATAATGGGGGGGTTCACAATTCCAATTGACAGGGGTCCAGAATAGATAGGGGGGTCCAAAATAGGTTTAGAAGGGTTTTAACTTCAAGGACCAAAAGTGTAAAGTCTGAAATTCCAGGGACCAGAACTGCCAATTTATCAAACTTGTTCCAAGGGTTGAAAATGACAAACTTCAAAAGTATAGGGACCAAATTTGTCATTTTCCAATTTTCCAGGGGCCATTTCTGCCAAATTTGAAACTTGAAGGACTAAACTTGTAATTTTCTCAAACTTTTCATATTTTTCACCAAAGGACTAAATTTGACAACTTATGATTTAAAAAGGACCTTTGGTGACTTTACTTTTGAAATTATGTGCTCAGGGACTGTTTTTGACAATCTTTGAAACTTGGGGGACTGAAACTGCAATTTTTGCAAATTTGATATGTTTTTCATCTGATTTTGATATTTTTGCTTTTAAAACACATAAAACACTGATTTGTGATATTTTGATCATTTTGATGTGTTTCTGAGTGTTTTCAGATGATTTTGCAGTTTATTTTGTACAAAAATGATGAGTATTTAGACACTCATCAATCCCCCACACTGAGATATTGCTAGTCCCTAGCAATGATTTGAGAAAACATAATGGATTTTAATCTCTTTACCAAAAGCCATTACTTCTGGAGTAGCCAAATGTTTCAGTTCAAGTAAGAACCATGGTACACCGATAACCATGTGATTTTGAGCAAACCACCAGCTTTCAACGGATTTGATTTTGTCTTTACCAGAAGCCGTACCCTTCTGGACTAGCCAACTCTTAGATAAATTATCAATATTATCTTTGGTGAGCTGATTACCAATTATGGATTTTCCACTGCCTTTACCACAAGCCATAACCTTGCGGGCTAGCCAACTCTTCACTTTTTAGGATATGGTGAGCTGAATACCATACAATTTTGGGCAAATTGCAAGCCATATAAACGGATTTGAGAAATCTTTACCAAGAGCCGTTTGCTCCTGGATTAGCCAATCCTTTTGTCTTACAGACATGGCGGACTGATAACCAAATGAGTAAGTGTAGAACACTTACTCCAAAAAAAATTTTTTTTTTTGGCCAAAAACGGGGGAATTGGGTAGATAATATATGAAATTCGTGAGAATTCCCCCCCACACTTAGAAATGAATATTGCCCTCAATATTCAAAGTACCGGCGGTTATGCCGAAACAAAGAACGTAAAAGGGAAATACTACGGCCATTATTTAGAAAGAAGATTTTTTTTTTTTTTTTTTTTTTTTTTTTTTTTTTTTTTTTTTTTTTTTTTTTTAAACATGTGGGCAACCCCCCCACACTAGGGTGGTAGAAAGAGGTAAGAAGACAGAAATATGGGTGAAAACCCATATAGCATGCTACTGTTTTTGATTACCGAGTCGCTAGCTTGACTCGATCCCCGCATTCATTGGTTCATGGGGAAAGTTTGAAGATCCGGGACAACCACAGGGGGAATGTCCTCTCCAAAATAGTGCTTCAACCTATGTCCATTCACTTTGAAGTTTGGCCCGTCTGTTTGAGATAATTCGACGGTGCCATATGGAAAAACTTTGGCAATGGTGAATGGACCAGTCCAACGGGTCTTAAGTTTCCCCGAGAAGATCTTCAATCTAGAATTGAAAAGAAGGACTCGGTCACCAACGTTGAAAACGCGGTTCTTAATCTTTGAGTCATGGATCTTCTTTGTCTTTTCCTTGTAGATCAAAGAGTTCTCGTAGGCTTGATTACGGAGTTCATTTAATTCGTTGAGTTGAACTTTCCGATGATCACCCGAAGACTTGAGGTCGAAATTTGCATGCTTCAAGGCCCAATAGGCTTTGTGCTCAAGCTCGATCGGGAGATGACACGCCTTTCCATACACGAGCTTGTAAGGAGTACACCCGATGGGTGTTTTGTAAGCGGTACGGAAGGCCCAAAGTGCATCTTCAAGTTTGTCCGACCAAGAGGCACGATTTTCACCTACGGTCCTCTCTAAGATTCTTTTCAAACCACGGTTCGAAACTTCCACTTGCCCACTGGTTTGTGGGTGATACGCGGTAGAGAGACGGTGGGTGACACCGTACTTAAGCATCACTTTTGCGAATTGGTCATTGCAAAAGTGTGTGCCGCGATCACTAATGATGGCACGAGGAGTTCCAAAACGGGCAAAGAGAGACTTTAAAAACTTCACAACTACTCGGGCGTCGTTGGTAGGTAGCGCTTTCGCCTCCACCCATTTAGACAAGTAATCGACCGCCACGAGTATATACTTGTTCCCTCGAGAAGACGGGAACGGCCCCATAAAGTCAATGCCCCATACGTCAAAGATCTCGCACACTTGAATGGCATTTTGAGGCATTTCATCTCTTTTAGAGATGTTACCATGACGTTGGCAAGAGTCGCAAGATTTGACGAGATCATGGGCATCTTTGTAAATTGTGGGCCAATAGAAACCGGAATCAAACACCTTCTTGGCGGTGTAGTTCGGGCCATTATGTCCCCCCGTGGGTCCATGATGACAAGCCTTAAGAATATCAGCGGCTTCTTGGCCGTGAACACACCGTCGGATGACTTGATCCGCACAGATTTTAAACAAGTAGGGGTCGTCCCAGAAGTAATGCTTAACATCTTTGAAAAATTTGTTCTTTTGTTGGGACGACATCCCTTTCACAACAAAGTTACCCGCATGGTAGTTTGCAAAGTCGGCAAACCATGGGGTACTCGAATCTCTACGATGAGATACCACATTAAGTGTCTCGAGAGGAAATGTTTCGCATATCTCCTTTTTCTCGAGCACACTTTGATGAGGATTTTCAAGACGGGAAAGATGGTCAGCCGCTAGGTTCTCTGCTCCTTTTTTATCACGGATGGTGATATCAAATTCTTGTAGGAGGAGAACCCATCGGATCAATCTCGGTTTTGCATCTTGCTTAGCAAGAAGATATTTGAGGGCCGAGTGATCCGTATACACTATGCTTTTGGACAAGATCAAGTATGGCCGAAACTTCTCGAAAGCATACACCACCGCTAGTAATTCTTTCTCCGTAGTGGTGTAATGTGCTTGAGCTTCGTTCAAAGTTTTGCTAGCATAGTGTATAGGCTGGAAATGTTTAGCCTTGCGTTGCCCCAAGACTGCACCTATGGCGAAATCACTTGCATCGCACATAAGCTCGAATGGTAGGTCCCAATCGGGGGCAACTAGAATTGGTGCTTCCGTGAGCTTCCTCTTAAGAATTTGGAAAGCTTCAATGCACTCACTAGAGAAGACGAAAGGAGTGTCTTTTTCAAGAAGTCGGGTCATAGGCCGGGATATTTTCGAGAAATCTTGAATGAAACGACGATAGAAACCGGCATGACCAAGGAAACTTCTTACTCCTTTGACAGTTGTGGGAGGAGGTAGCTTTGCAATAACATCAACTTTAGCTCTGTCCACCTCAATCCCTTTCTTAGAGATCTTATGGCCAAGGACAATGCCTTCTTTGACCATAAAGTGACATTTCTCCCAATTTAGACAAAGGTTCGTGTTTTCACAACGTTCAAGCATCTTGTCCAAATGGGAGAGACATGTTTGGAAAGAATTCCCAAAGACCGAAAAATCATCCATAAAGACTTCCATAGTCTTTTCGATCATATCATGGAAAATGGCCATCATACACCTTTGGAATGTACCGGGAGCATTGCATAAGCCGAAAGGCATGCGTCGGTAAGCAAATGTTCCATAAGGACATGTGAATGTGGTCTTTTCTTGATCTTGGGGGTCAATGGGTATCTGGAAGTAACCTGAGAAACCATCGAGAAAACAATAGTATTCGTTTCCCGCTAATCTCTCAAGCATTTGATCCATGAAAGGCAAAGGAAAGTGGTCTTTACGGGTGGCTTCATTTAACTTTCTATAGTCAATGCAAACACGCCATCCCGTAACCAATCGAGTAGGAATCAACTCGTTTTCATCATTTTCAACGACAGTAATGCCACCTTTCTTGGGCACACAATGAACGGGGCTCACCCAAGGACTATCCGAAATAGGGTAAATCAGTCCGGCATCGAGAAGTTTTATGACTTCCGCTTTGATGACCTCATGAATTTTAGGATTCACCCTTCTTTGGTGTTGAACCGCTGGTTTGGAGTCATCTTCCAGGAGAATTTTGTGAGTACAAAATTTCGGGTCAACCCCCTGGATGTCGGAAAGTTTCCAAGCGATGGCTCGCTTGTGTGACTTCAAAACCTTTATGAGAGCGGCTTTTTCATCCTCACTCAAGTCTTTAGCAATGATGACGGGTGATTTATTGTCATCCTCCAAAAATGCATACTCGAGATGAGGTGGTAAGTCCTTAAGTTCGACCTCGGGAGGATCATCAGATTTTTCAATCGTTTTGATTTCCTCTTTATGAAGTTCTTGAGGAGGGAGTGATGAGGGATCATCATTGAGCAACTTCTCGATGAGAAGAATATCTCCCTCGATGTCAATAGGGGCGTGATCAATTTCCCATGAAACTGAATCACTAGACAAATATGCTTCAATCTCTTCCGAAATAGAGTTACTTCCCTCAAACGGAGTGAGGGATGTGGAAGAGAGAGCAACGATGGGATCAACTGAAGTGGGATTGCCACTCGAGAATCCAAGAAGTTCTTGAGAATATTCCCCCGACACAATGTCAATGACATCAATCATGTTGACGGAAGTGTCTTCATAACTAGGGGAATATCTCGTAACTTGATCGAGGTTGAAGGTAACGGCTTCCTTGTTTGACCTCAAAGTGATTTCCCCCTTATCAACGTCGATTAATGCACGACCCGTTTTCAAGAAGCACCTCCCAAGGATGAGGGGTACTCGGGGATCGGCATCAAATTCAACAACAACAAAGTCGGCGGGAAAATGGAAATCTCCAACTTTTACACAGACGTCCTCGGCTACACCTAACGGATGAGAACTCGTACGGTCGGCAAGCTCAAGGACCATACACGTAGGTGTAAGCGGAGGTAATGAAAGCTTCTTCCACAGGGAGTTTGGCATTAAGTTAATGCTCGCGCCAAGATCGGCCAAAGCGGAGCATTGAACTAATCCTTGAAAATCACATGGGATGAGGAATTTGCCAGGGTCTCCTAGCTTTTCGGGAAGCTTTTTGAGGATAACCGCCGAACAATTCTCATTTAAAGAAGTTTTAGCCAATTCGGAAATCTTTTCTTTGTTAGTCAACAAATTTTTGATTGTCGGACCGAATTTGGGCATAAGAAGAAGAGCGTCCGCTAAACTAATCTCGAAGTGAAAATCTTGAAAGATTTGCATAAGCTTCTCCATTTGTTGATTAGTTTTGTCGCGGGCCTTTTGATCATTAAGCCTTGAAGGATAAGGAAGTGAAGGCTTAGGATTGGTCATCGGAACAACGGTTTCCGGAATTGGAGGTAAGTCGACCGAAGGTTGGACTTGTGCGGTACTTCGTGGGCTTGAGATATGCACCTCGTCCGTTGTATCCTTGGTAACTTGACTCATTGCCACAGGTGGAGGGGGCATTGGAGTCATAGGTCCATTGTGCGTCTTACCACTACGAGTGGTAATAGCATTCAACTCACCCTTAGGGTTGGGAATGGTGTTACTTGGAAGAGATCCTGAAGTTGAAGCTTGATTGTTTTGACTCATGAGAAGAGCAAGCACGCTATCGATCTTGCTATTTTGCTGATCAATCTTGCTACTAGTTGTTCTAATCTCAGATGTAAAATCATTCCTCATAGAGGTAATCTGATTTTGCATGGACACCATCTTAGCTTCATTGTTTTTGATGTAACTAACAATGTCAATGGAAGCTTGAGGAGGTGGAGCTTGAACAGTTTGTTGTGGAGCGGGGAATCGGTTTTGATTATAGTTCCCTTGATTTTGAGAACCTTGATTTTGAAAATTCCGATTCTGATTCTGATTAAACTGATTATTTCTGTTTTGATTGTTCTGATTTTGATTAAACCCAGGTGGTCCAAGGTAATTGTTAGAACGATAGCTTAGAAGGCTACGGTCCCCTTGCGGTTGGTAGGAGTTACCCCCCGAATTGTAGGAACCTTGAGCAGCATATACGCTCTCTTGAGTGAAGCCACCGGAGGCTGGACACTCGAAATAAGGGTGTGGACCACCACAAGTCTCACAACTTTTGCTCACGGTATTAACTTGTTGATTAGCATTTGTGTGATTCATTTTAAGCATGGCGGCTGATATTTCTTCCAACTTTTTGTTGAGAGTGGTGAATTCCGAAGATGGAAGGGCGGTGGATCTCGTTGACTCACTCCTCTCGGCAGAGGAATCCCAATAATTGTGGTGGGCAGTCATGTTTTCGATGAGATCAAAGCACTCTTCGGGTCGCCTTTTCATAAAGGTACCACCGGCAGCAGCATTGATTGTGTCACGATGTCTCAGTGTTAACCCGTTATAGAATGTATCTATTTGGGTGACAAGCAACATGTTGTGGTTCGGACATCGGTCAATTGAAAGCTTATAGCGTTCCCATGCCTCGAATAAGGACTCGTCGGGAAGCTGCCTAAAATTGCTTATTTCATTCCTTAGTTTCGTCACCATCGACGGTGGAAAATATTTCGCCAAGAACTTGGAGATCATTTCATCGAAACTATGGATTGAGTTCTTGGGAAGACGATCAAACCATGCAGTGGCATGAAGCGTCAAGGAATAAGGAAAGAGGTATAAGCGAAGGGCGTCATCGGAGACCCCATTTTGCTTCATACTTTGGGTGACAGTGAGAAATTTGTCAAGATGCTTGTTGGCATCTTCACCCGGTGATCCGCGAAATTGGCAAAAGCTCTGGACTTGTTGAATCATGTGATGTTTAAGTCCAAAGTCCGTGGCTTGGATGTCGACCGGGGCAATTGGACCGCCCCGTCCATTCATCGTGGGTTGGCAAAGCTCCTCCATCGTTCGGAGATCGGGAACTGGATTTTGTGGATCGGGTTGGACTTGAGGTCCTTCCCTTTGGATTCCAGACATGGTGGGATGCACAACGGTTCGTATTTCGGGTACGTTTTCCTTGTTAAGAATACGCCTACGAGCTTGCGAGCGAGTGCGCATACACTAGACGTAACTCTAAGAGACCTCAGAGTTAAGGAGAGAAATGGGAATTATGAAAATCTTTCAGATGAGAATGAGAATTATGAAGACGTTTTATAAAACTTGGGTGAGAAGAATCTTTATGGGTTTTCTGGTTCTGAAACGTCGATATCACAACAAAATCAATTAACACAAAATCGAGGCAAAACAACAGTGAACTTAACCAATAATCCAAGATGAATGGCTTCTTTGAAAAAGGTACACCAATCACAAGGACACAAAGGCAAGTTTTATATCTTTAGTTCGGGAACTTATTATGGTCGCACCCCCAGTTAGGTAGTGCACTGCCTTGGTTTTCGGTGGTAATCTTTTAAGTTGTTATTATTATAGAAAACGACGATTCTTTTTGTATTTTTATTATTTGATACATATATAGAAACAAAAGGAAAAATATTTTTGTGTTTTATACGTTTTTGGATGTTTTTGGGTTTTTGGATTTTTTATAAGAAAATATGGATATATATATATGTATGGATATGGATGATATGAACAAATGAGTGAGTATTCAAACAACTAATCTGCTAGACGAAAGATAATCAGCACAGCTCCCCGGCAGCGGCGCCAAAATTTGATCGGTGCTAAACAGTCAAGTCTAATCACGCAAGTCTGCCACTTGTGAATGACAGACTGTAACAGACTTAAAACTGCTCAAAAACCAATGCAATGAAGATCTGAGGAGTATAGTGTTTCCCCGGGTCGTTATGTCCCAGCGAGTTGTGCAATGGATTATCAAACGTTTAGTGATCGAGAAATTTGAACGATAAAGGGATAGTGATGTGATTACAACTACAGAAATAGCCAACAAATTACAGCGGCTTAAATGCAAATTAAAGGAAATCTAAAAAGATAAAATCTATTAAATAAACGCTATCACTATTATTAAAATGATGTTTTTGTTCTTTTTGTTTTAATAAAACTTAATTAAAAACTACGTGACGTACAAGCAAAAACGTGAAACTTACACAATATTAACCCTAAAAATATGAAAATGATATTTTTATAAATCTAATGATAAAAGAAAATTATTAGAAAAAGAAAATTAATTTTACAACTAATTATCTAATTATTATTAATTAAAAACTATTTTTAACTATTAAATAATTACCTAAAATGCAAGAAATTAGGAAATAAAGCTAGAAAAATAAAATTATGAAATGAAAAAGTCTAAAATATCAAACTAGAATTTTAAAAACTATTTTTGTATTTTTCTGGTTATTTTTCTATTTTCTAGGAATTTTAAACTATTTAAAACTAATTAAATTATTAAAAATTACAAAATAAACTATGAAAAATATGGAAAATTACTTTTTTTACTTTTTATATTTATCTAAACCTAAGAAAATTGAAAACTTATTTTTTTTGAAGCTTTTCTTAATTTTTTGTATTAAATGCTATTTAAAAATGATTAAAAACTACTTTAAATTAGGAAAAATAGCAAAACAACTTGGAAAAATCTGAAATTTTCAGGAAAACTCTAAAATGATATGAGGAAGCTAGGAAAATTAGAAAAACAGGCCCTTGTGTGGAGAAATATGAATCTGCTATGGAAGTGCTTATTTGAAATAAGCACTTGATAAGCAAAAGAGCACCAAAAGCTACCAGCTGTTAACAGAAGCTTAACTATGATAAAAGAGCTAAAATGCAACAGGAATCACTAAGCTAAGACCACAGAATCACAAGCTAGGACAGATTTGATGTTATGAGCTTTTTGCTAAAACAGGTTTGAGGGGGGCAACTTTGAGCTTAAGCATAAGCCACCCAATAAGCTGAAACTTAAAAACAGGTATTGAAACCTGAAATAGACCTGGCCAAGATTGATTGTACCAAAAAGCAAACCATAAAAAGCTCTTTTGAGCCCTGTGCTTAATCTGCACAAACTGAGAAAATCCTCAGTTATACTGAGACAGTGAGCAGGGGAGTTTAAGCCCAAAAGAGGAGCTTATTTGAAGCTTAAAGAAAATTTGAAAAAATCAATAAAAATGGTAATAAGTTAGAATACCAGTTGAAGTTTATGAAACTTCAAATTTCACAGAATAAGACCCACAAATGAATCCTATAAAAATCCTTGTAGTTGCCCCAAAAACAGGTTTTTTTTGGATTTTTGACTTTTGAAGAAATTTGCAAGTTTGACTTAAATGAACTTTAAATCCAATTTTTGTGACTGAGATTAATGTTAAATGATAAACCAAAGCTACTGCAAGCAAAGTTATGGATTTCTAAACACAAATCAAGGATTTGCTAATCCTTGATCTCAACAGTAAGACAATTAGACAGATTAAGGAGAAATGTTGACTTCTAGCTATGCAGGACCAATATATTGATTGAAATGAGTTCAAATGATCTTAAGACACATCAAACAACAATAAGCAATCACTGAACAAGTCTTAATGACAGTTAACTCAATTAAGCCAAACACCCTTTATTAACCTGTTATGAGCTCAAAACAGAATTGAACAGTGAAACAACTTGACATTATGATCAAACTGACTTAAGATAACCTAGATACTACTAATACAACAGGTTTTAACAAATTTAAACTACAATAACTGATTATGCATAGAACTTGGATTTGACTTACAAATAGTCCAAACCACAATGGTTAGCAAAATGAGAACCCTGAACCACTACCCTAATTCAATCCAACCCATAGCTTCCATTTCAACCCATGCTCATGTCTGAACCAACCATTTACAACTGCATTTCCAATTTTAGCCCTCCAGTTGACTTTTGTTGACCAAATTGCAAAAGTGACTAAAACCTTAACTTGAGCTTATAGAAAGATATAAGGATCTTGTGTAAGCTTAAGTAAACTTGAAAAGAAGCTTTATGAAGCTTGGATTCAAGACTATGAGAATAAAAATTTTAACAGTTGACTTATCAAGATGGAATGATATTATAACTGAAATTAGAACCTGAAATTGATTTATATTAATCAAATAACTTAAGAGAGTACAATTTTACAACATTTAACAGTCTTACAACTTACATAAAACTTTTAAACTTAAAAACGACATTAAGAAGATTTTTTATAAAACTAACTACACTTTTCTTCTCCTTCATCTTCCCTTTTTATACATCAAATAGCATCCTCTCTCTCCTCTGACTGATTCCCAGCAATCTTTTGAGCCATTGGATGGCTAGAACTGATCTAGGCCGTTGATTTGGTTTTTGGCGGGAAAAAGGGATTTAACAGTTGAGGTTGAGTGTTTGAGGGAGAGAGTGCATTAAATGCACTTTGGATTGTGGTGGAGGAGGGGGGAGACAGGAAGGGATAAGGTGATGGAGTGGTATGGGGATGCCTGTGATTGCAGGCACCAAGTGGAAGGGATAAAGGATTGGCGCCAAAAAGGGTGGTGGTTTGACTTTGTTGACTGACCAGGGAAGTATTATAATGGGGGGGTTCACAATTCCAATTGACAGGGGTCCAGAATAGATAGGGGGGTCCAAAATAGGTTTAGAAGGGTTTTAACTTCAAGGACCAAAAGTGTAAAGTCTGAAATTCCAGGGACCAGAACTGCCAATTTATCAAACTTGTTCCAAGGGTTGAAAATGACAAACTTCAAAAGTATAGGGACCAAATTTGTCATTTTCCAATTTTCCAGGGGCCATTTCTGCCAAATTTGAAACTTGAAGGACTAAACTTGTAATTTTCTCAAACTTTTCATATTTTTCACCAAAGGACTAAATTTGACAACTTATGATTTAAAAAGGACCTTTGGTGACTTTACTTTTGAAATTATGTGCTCAGGGACTGTTTTTGACAATCTTTGAAACTTGGGGGACTGAAACTGCAATTTTTGCAAATTTGATATGTTTTTCATCTGATTTTAAACATTTTGCATCTGAAACATATAAAATGTAATTTTGGAATATTTTCAGTATACTCCTGCACCAGTTGACAGTACTTTGGATGATTTGGATGATCCTACCATGCCTGGCTTAGAGGAAACTGATGATGAGTTTCAAGATGAAGGAAGAACTTCTTTAATTTAAACTTCAAGAAGTTTGGGTATTATGTGATCTTCCAGATGGGAAGAGAGTTATTGGAACCAGATGGGTTTTCAGAGTCAAGAGAGATGAAAGAGGCAATGTCATCAAGAACAAGGCAAGGTTAGTAGCTCAAGGCTACAGATAGGAAGAAGGAGTAGATTATGATGAAGTATTTTCTCCTGTTGCAAGGATTGAAACTATTAGAATATTTCTTGCTTTTGCTTCATATATGGGATTTCAGGTTTACCAGATGGATGTCAAGAGTGCCTTTCTCTATGGCACTATTACAGAACATCCTACAGGTTTACCAGATGGGATTTCAGGTTTACCAGGTGTATGTTAAACAACCTCTAGGTTTTGAAGATCCTACACATCCTAACAAAGTCTACAAGGTGGTTAAGGCTCTTTATGGCCTTCATCAGGCACCTAGAGCTTGGTATGAGAGGCTCTCCACATTCTTATTACAACATGGTTACAGGAGGGGAGCTATTAACAAGACTTTCTTTATCAAGAGAGACAAGAAGGATATCATGTTAGTTCAAGTCTATGTTGATGATATCATCTTTGGAGCTACCAAACAGTCTATGGTTAAGGAGTTTGAGCAGCTGATGCAGAAAGAATTTCAAATGAGTTCAATGGGTGAGTTAACTTTCTTTTTGGGACTTCAAGTTAAGCAGTCAAAGGAAGGTATATTTATAAGTCAAGACAAGTATGTATCTGACATACTTAAGAAGTTCAGTTTTGATGCTATGAAGCCAGTAACTACACCTATTAAATATATCAATTCATTGGGCAAAGATGAAGATGGACAACCTGTTGAAGTCAAGTTATACAGATCCATGATTGGTTGTCTTATGTATCTCACTGCATCAAGGCCTGATATAATGTTTGATGTGTGTTTATGTGCAAGATATCAAGTCTCACCAAAGATCTCTCATATAAATGCAGTAAAGAGGATTTTTAGTTATTTGAAACAACAACCTAAGTTGGGGTTGTGGTATCCTAAGGATTCACCTTTTCACTTGGAAGCTTTTTCAGATAGTGATTATGCAGGTGATAACTATGATAGAAGATCAACAACTAGAGGATGCCAATATCTTGGAAGAAGATTAGTCTCCTGACAATGTAAGAAAAAGACAATTGCAGCAACATCCTCTACTGAAGCTGAATATGTGGCTGCTGCAAGCTGTTGTGGACAAGTTTTGTGGATGCAGAATCAACTCTTGGACTATGGGTTCAATTTTAAGAATACTCCTATCAATATTGATAATGAGAGTACTATTTGTATTGTGAAGAATCTAGTTTATCATTCCAAGACCAAGCACATTCAGATTAGGCATCACTTTATCAGAGATTGTTATGAGCACAGGCTCATTAATGTGGTCAAGGTTCACACAGATGACAATGTAGCTGACTTACTCACCAAAGGCTTTGATGTTTCAAGATTCAATCACTTGGTGGTGAGCATTGGCATGATTAATTACTGAGCTACATTTAAGGGGAGGACTATTAAGTATTAATATAGTCCTATGCATTGTTTGTGGGGAGGATATTTATGTATACTTAGTTTGTACAAAGAAATTTGGGAAAGTACTGCTTTTGAGTTTATGAAAGTACTGCTTGGAAAGTACTGCATACGTGGAAGTATTGTTTGTCGTATTAAAGTACTGTTCCAACGGTAATATTGAGGGGTAATTGCTACTAACGATAACTTTGTTATTATGGGCTGTGATTTTTTAAATCTCACCTATATATAACTACTTTCCGATTTTCCCTCTCATATTGATCCTTTAGAATCTTTTCCATATTTCTCTCACTTTTACCAATATTATTCGTCAAATCTCTTACTGTGATCACATAATCATCAATGGCGAATCGCAATACAGTTTCAAAGCACAACATGGTGGCTAATTTAGAAAAGACTGAAGCGAATGTGGCTTTTCATGATATCATTGATTATCTTACTGGGTCACCAATTAGCTATGCTCTTTTAGTGGAACCGGATATAATTGAGCCCCGGATACAGCAATTTTGGGCCACTGCTAGGGATCATATGGAGAATGATGAATTTTATGTTCAAGCTACAGTTGCTGGAAGAACTGTGAAGATTACTGAAGCCTCTATTCGTGAAGACTTATTGTTTAATGATGAAGAAGGGGCTATTCGTTTTGATAAACAACTGATTTGGGATACATTTAGGGACATTGGCTATGAAGGGTCCTTAACAGAACAAACATTCAAGAAACCCTTATTTTGTCCTCATTGGAAGTTTTTGGTTCATGTGTTGCTTCATTGTACAAGTGCTAAGAGTACCTCTTGAGAGCAGTTTGGGTCAAATATAGCATCTGCTATAGTTGGATTAGCTACAAATCATATTTTCAATTTTTCAAGGCTAATTCTGGATGGAATGCTCTCACACATCTCACATGGATCCAAATGGTTGATGTACCCAAGGTTTATACAGGTATTCTTGAACAAGCAACTTGCTGATGTACCAAAGCCTACAGACTTACTACCTGTTGTGGTCCAACAAGCCAAGATCTTTACTTTTATGGAGAGGAAGAGTGATCTTTTCACTGGAAAACACACTCCATTAACTCCTTCGATGATGGAAGTTGTTCAGGCTATCAAAGATGAAGCTGAAGAGGATGATGACAGAGAAGGTACTGCTTCTACACAGGGTACTGCTTCTCAAAGTGCTACATCACAAGATATTGCTTCCCAAAGTACTGCTTCGCAAAGTACTGGTCAAGAAGATATTGCAGTTCCACCTCCACCATCTCCACAAGCAGAACATTCATCATCTGGAGGAGATGAACCAACTATGGAGCCTGAGGGTCAAGTTCTCAACAACTATACTTTATCAAGGGAATTGACTAGATTAAAGAAGTATTTTGAAGATCAAGCTACACAGATCAAGAGATTGAAGCTTAAGTTTAGACGGCTAAAGAAGTTTGTCTGGCCCTTGGTTCAACATCATAGATTATGGGTCAAATCTCAAAGAAAGCAGGGAAGGCCAGTTAGGCAATTTCTAAAGCCAACCAAAAGCAAAAAGGTTCACCAGGAATCTTCAATCAAATTGGGGAGGAATTTAGAAGAAACGAATTTGAAAGAAGATACTGAAAAGAAGAATGAATTTCAAAGTACTGAAGCAGCTGATGTTCAAATTCAAGATACTGAAGAACAAGTTATTGAAAGTCCTGAGAAAGAAAAATTTCAAAGTACTAAGGAACAAGTTATTGATGTTCAAAGTACTGATGATCAAGGTACTGCTGATCAAAGTACTGTCTTTCAACAAGGAACTTACAGGTAAGAGCTGATTACTCCAAGGCTATTAGACTTTGAAGAGGAAGCTGGTCCTTCTACTACTGTATTAGAAGAAGAAGTTGGTCCCTCTACCATTTTACATGAAGAAGAAGCTACACCCAAACATACTGCAAGTGATGATGAAACCATTGCTGAAATCTTACATGATTTATCAAAGCCAAGGGGTGTTAGTATTTCTGAAGTTGCAGAGGAAAAAGAAACTTTCTCTAGCACAGATAAGAGCTGCTCAAGTTGCCTTGAATGATGAAGCAACTAGAAAGTTTCAAGAGGAATTAAATGCTAAAGATAGAGAAGCTAAGGAAATTGAAGAAGCTCAGAATAGAGAAGCAGCTAAGAAATTGCAAGAGGAATTGAATGCTGAAGGTGCTGAAACATTAGAGTCACCTATTCCTATTTCTTTTCTACCCAGAAGACCAAATCGAGCTAAAGACAGAAATGCAATGATGGCTTATCTAAAAAGTCAAGTGTATAAAGGATTGCAAAAGCTTAATTATGTTGAGATGAAACGATTATATGATGCTGTTAGGGAAGGTTATAAGAAAAGTGTTGCAAGTATCAAAGATTTTAAAGATGATGCTACTTGGACAGAAGCAGATAGAAAGAAAAGCTTAAAAAGAAAAAGAAAAACTGAAGTTGAAGATTCTCAGTCATCAAAGAAAGAGAAAGTTGAGTTAAGATCTGCTACTAAGGATGAGCTGAGAAATTATCTAAGAATAGTGGATTTTGAGTATTCTAAAGAAGATGTTGACATGAAGATGAATAGATCTTAAATTATTGCTTTTGAAGTTGTGGAATCCAAAGATGGAAGTTATCTGATGTTTCATAGAGAAGATGAAAGCTTCAGAGTGTTCAACAGGCTATGGGATTTACTGCATGCAATTGATAGAGTGGATTTATTTTATCTATATCATTTGGTGCGAGATTACTTTGAACATAATCCATTAGAAGGAATTGGTTTAGTATTGCTTGGGGATCTCACAACTGTATGGGAAACTAAAGAACAAAGCACTGATGAAATTTGGAAGAATCAAGAGAATTGGGAAATTGTTAGCTGGAGATTCTTTGAAGAATTTGGAGTACATGTTCTAGAGCTGGAAACTGGAACAATGATTCCCATGTTTGCAGATAGAAGATATCCTCTTACAGTAGAACTTATGAGGAGGATGCTAGAGCATGGAATGGAAGTTGAAGAAGATAATGAAATTGCTTGTATGGTCATCAATTTGTTTATCAACTGGACTACTATGGCTGATGCTGATGAATAACTGGTATGAATCTTAATTGAAAATTATTTTTGATAAATCAGTACTTTATTCAAAGTACTGCTGATCAAACAGTACTTTAATCAAAGTACTGCTTGCAGTTTTTAACCAGTTAAATGATTTTTGGAAGAAACATTTTGTTAAGTAACAAATATTTTGAAACAAAGGTTGAATAAATGGTTTTTGAGATGGTAACATCAATAGGTTATCAATCCACCATGGTTACAAAAGGATTGGCTAATCCATGAGCAAACGGCTCTGGTAAAGATATCTCAAATCCGTTTTTAGTTGACAACTTGCTAATAAGTTGTATGGTAATCAACTCACCATATCAGTTAATGTGAAGAGTTGGCTAGCCCACAAGAAAATGGCTTGTGGTAAAGGCTATGGAAAAACCATTATTGGTAATTAGTTCACCTGAGATAAAAGAACTAACTAGTCTAGAAGGGTACAACTTTTGGTAAAGACAAATAAAATATGTTGATAGCTGATGATTTGCTAAAAATCATATGGTTATCAATGTACCATGGTCTTACACACCAAAACATTTGGCTACTCCAGAGTTAATGGCTTTGGTAAAGAGATTAAAATCCATTAAATTTTCAATGATTCACCTCTCACAGGAGTTAACACACCTGGAAGTGATGAGAATAGCCTGCAACTTAAACTGAATTAATGTACAAATAGTCATATGTTGTTGTGTTGCTGAAAAGATAGAGCTAGCTGGATGCTGCTGTAAAAGAATAATTCTAAAGATACTTTGATAAGCACAGAAACTACAAAGATACAATCTAAAGACAAAGACAATCATTCCTTGAAGCTGGAAAAGTGAAAGATTAATTTACAAAGGAACTTGAAGTCAAACAAGTAGAATTCAAGTTAAGGGAGGATTGTTGGGATATGAAAGTACTGAAGATTGACAAAGTACTACAGAAAGATAAAGTACTGTAAAAAACAAAGTACTGGAAAAAGTCAAAGAGTCAAAATACTGCTAAAGATAAAGTCAAAGTACTGCTGTCGAAGTCAAAGTACTGCAAGACTAAAGAACTGTTTTATTCGATTTATAGAAAGTCTTGTAATTCTAGAATATTCTGTATTAGATTACTTGTCGTACAAGGATACAAATTGTAAACCGACTAGGGTTATCCTTGAGCCTATAAAAGGACCCCTAGATTGGCATTAGATGTACGAGTCTTAGAGTTTACGAGTTCACAAGTTATTATTTAGAGTTTTAGAAAAGTTCGATATTCTTAGAGTTGTTGAAGTATCTGCATAATAAGCAGATTTAGAGTTATTAATAAAGTTGTTCTTCTTAGATTTGTTAAGTAAATTCCGCGTACTTAATAAAGATTACTTAGTGTTTCATTGTTAATAACTTAGGATTTATCCGATGTTGTTAAACCTTAAACAAGCTATTTAAGTTAGTTTGGTTAGAGTACATCGATCCAACAAGTCACATCAGTATAACAAACCTCCACATCAATATAACAAACCTCCACAACTAACCCCTCACTCACAACAAACCTCTTGAGGCCCACCACTTACAATTTTTTTTTCACATTTCCAAACAAACTAAATTTATTTATTAAAACAAAAATACAATACAACATATTTAAAAAAATATATAAATTAAAAATAATAATAAAAAAAAAAATCTTGAATGTAAAACGTTATCACAAGGCCAATTTAACCCCACTTAAAAAAAAAAAAAAAAAAAAAAAAAAAAAAAAAAATCTTCTTCCTTAATCCTACACACACTAGACACACACTTGAAATCAAAAAACGATTAAAAAGAAAAAACAAATCACCACTGTTAGACAATTACCTCGTCGTGCAAGTGGCGAGGTACCTTACGGCGAACCATGGCGAGATATATAGCCCGGTGTCACGGCAAGCCATAACGAAGCCGACACCGAGTGCTCTTAGTATATTGTTAAATCCCTACATATTAATTAAGAACACAGTTTGACTTTTAAATCCCACCATATTAATTGAATGAGAAAAAATGGAACCATTGAAGCTAGAGACTTATTGAGAAATCAGAGATACATTAATATTTTGGACTTGGGAATTTTATTAATGAATTCTCAAAACTACAATGAGGGCAGAGTTGTATACGAGGGTGTGTGAGGTGTGATAGGCCTCCATATTATAAGGGCCTCAAAAAGTTTATATGATATGTATATTTATTTTATAAAAGTGACTACAAGTATTTGTTTAATAAGTTGCATTAAAAATGCCAGCCGAAGCATTTTGAAAACGATTATTTCTCATTTTATTTCTTTAGAAAATTATTTACTTTCAATGTTAGACCCCGTTTTTGTTATTAAACTAAATTTTGCACAGAGTCTCCGTAAACTCACAGACGACACTGAATGAAAGTACATCAAGTATTTAAATACTGCAACACATGAACCTGGCGGGAAAACAAAAACTATTCAAAATATCTAATAACTAACTTAACTAAACTTCTGACTCTTCAAAGCTACATTTGTTGACACGTGTACAAGCATTTGTTCATTAAGATCTTCATCTTGTGAGGAGTGTTTGGATGGCTTGTAACTCTGCTTGCACTACAAGAAAAAGTGCTTTTAGTGATAAACAATTTTTTGACGACTCATATTCTTGTCACTAAAATCTAAATACATAGAAATTTTCAATTTAAATTAGTCACGCAAGTTGATGACGAAATAAAAGTTCTTCACTAAAATCTACCTTTAGTGACAAGAATGCTCGTCATTAACTAGATAAAAATGTTTTTGACATATTTGTGGTAGCACTTATATGGTCATATTTACATACTACTTGAGTGTTTTTTAAGTCAAATTAGTGAACCACACCCCAAATTAGAAAAATAAGCAAACCAAAACCCCCTTTTTATTTCAGTAATTTCGCACCAACAACAGTGAACCACACCCCCAAATTCTTAAATGAACCGAGTGTTTGGCAGTGTATGCTGATTCAGTATGTACTGAGTTTACAGAGTGTTTGGATTGCTTGTTTGTGTTTACACCATTAGGACTAAACATCGAGCTGTTGAGTATGGCAATGATTGTGTGAATAGAGCATATAATCCTTCAGCTCAATGTAGCTAGGTCAAATTAAACCCTAAAATTTCAAAATGAAAGTTTAAGGAAAAGAGTTGGATGTGCTATAAAACCAATTGAAACAATTACCTGATTGCTGAAGATGTGAATTAGATCTACTTTCCCGCGTTGTAAAAACTGCCTGAAAAAAAAAAAAAAAAAAAAAAAAAAAAAAAAAAAACGCTTCAGATCAATCAAAGGCCAAAAGCGATTTTAGGAAAATAATGCAAACTAAATCAAATCAGAATCACAGAGATTAAAATATTAAATGATAAACGCAATTATTGTGTATTTTCTGATGATATTGGTGAGTTACGGTTTTTGAATGATATTGGGTTTGGGTTTGATAATGAATCGGCAATAGTTGTGCAGCAAGCATGGTGGGGAGGGGTGGGTTAGAACGTGAAGGTAGAAAGAATTTAAGGAGGCTTTCATGAGAAGTTTGTAGGGAAGAGTATAGTGAGAAGTAATATTGAAATGAGAATAATGAGAAATGTTTCTAACCACATATTTTAAATAGAAGAGAGAATTTTAAGGGAAAATGCATCTACTTTTGTAGGTGCATCTTATATGTGTGGTTGTGGTTTCTTCTCACTCTTCTCATTTTTATTTTTCTTCACATTTGATCCTTACTCGAAGTTTGTATACAAAGTATCATTCGCTTAATTAGTGACTAATTCAAATTTATAAAATTTCATCATTGTCTTTAATAGGGGTATTGAGTGTCTTTTTCAAATGCTCCATACTGGATGGAGCATACTGATGATATTGATTGTATTCTTCTATAAATATAATTCTTGTATTTTGGCTGAAACATTAACAAAAACTAATTAAACTAAGTCGACTAAATGGAAAACAACGCAAGTACCTCTTAGATGTTCTCATAACGTACTTTCAACCGCGAAAAACTCACTGGAAGATCGTCTATGATTGTACCTGTCATATCTAGCATTTGTAGATGTTCATAATACCCGCGTTCCTTACGACTGATGTCAGGAAAATCGCATAATCCCGTACAGTTTGTTAGGAATAGTTTCTCTAAACATGGTAATCGGCAAAGAGCATCCGGCAAGTAATCCAGAAGCAAACAAGAATCAAGGTTTAGAGATTTCAGATTCTTTAACATACAAATGCTATCTGGAAGAGAACATATATCTGTAGATGACAAAAATAGCTCCTCTAAAGATTCTAATCGACCAAGATCCTCCGGTAAGTTCTCGAGATCCCTACAATCTTGAAGTTTCAGGATTTTCAGTTGTTTCAACCAACAAACACTCTCTGGAAGATGTTTAATGTTTGTATTGAACAAATTCAGCTCATTTAGACATTCTAACCGGCCAAGGTTCTCTGGTGCTTCTGTAATACTGCCTTCAAGTGTGAGCTTTCTTAGACATTGTAAACTACAAATGCTTCTTGAAAGCCAGTCAAGGCTTGTGCAAGTACAAAGACCTGTAGAAATAAGCTTTTCAAGGTTTCCATATGATGACGCAGCAGCATCTTCTTTATAAAAACATGTAAAACGGAACTTTGGTAAACTATTGCCTGGGTGCAATGGGCATATATCTACGGACTCCGCGATAAGATGTAGCTCTGATAAAGAACCAACCTCAAGTGATTCAAAGCATTTGTCGAACAAAAAAGATTTAAACCTACCGCAACCACTCAAATCTAAGTAGAGAAGCTTTTTAAGACATCCAACAGAAGCCTTAATATCTACTAAATTTGAACAGTCTTTAAGATCTAACCTCTCGAGATTTTGAGTCAGCCCAAGGTCAAAGGTCCTCAACTTTGAATTACTAAGGCTGAGGAATTTGAGCTTTGGACATCTATCTGGAAAGTGAAGGTCTATCAAATGAGAGCATCCTCCAAGACTTAATGTCTCGAGATCCGGAGTGTGTCCAAGTATAAGTTTCCTCAAATTTAAACTACTGATAGTGAGGGATTTGAGCTTGGGACATTCATTAGGCATGTGAAGTTCTGACAAATAAAAATTGTGAAGACTTACTATCACGAGATCCGAAGTCAGCCCGAGTTTGAGGATCCTCAGCCTAGACCCATTATGGCTGAGGGATTTGAGCTTTGGAGATAAGAAGGGCATGTGAAGGGCTTCCAAATCACATCCAACAAGACTTAATGTCTCGATATCCGGAGTTAGCCCAAGGTCAAGGTACCTCAACTTTCGAGAATAATCGAGGCAGAGAAAATTGAGCTTTGGACATCCACCCAGAATGTGAAGTTCTATCAAATATGTACATTGTTCAAGATTTAATATCTCAAGATTTGGAGTCAGCTCAAGGTTCAACGTCCTTAGCTTTGTATAGCTTAGGTCAAGGAATCTGAGCTTATGAAAAACCTATCATGAACACAAAAAGAGAATGAATATTTTTTAGTGTAGTAACCAACCATTATGAACAAAACCCTCCAAGACATTATTCTACCTTTCTTTTCCCGGCATCCCAAAGCTGCACAATTGAGCTAAACGACATGTCAAGTCCAACAAGATTCTCTGCTTGAAATGTTTCGTGTAAAGACGAAAAAGGGTAAGCTCGCCAACTAAGATATTGTAAAGCATTTGGAAAATGTTGGCTAACTTTACTATCATTCCAACTCCCTTTAGAACACATGTATAGAACTCTAAGTTTCTTGATGTTCTCGAGACCTCTCATAACATTTTTCAAACTAAGTCTCTCTGGAGACAGTTTTATGCATTGTATTGCTTCGTTAACCTGTAATCATGTAAAAAGAAGTAATACAAAAACACGTGTCATTAAAAATGAAAATCAAATGAGCTGGCTTCCTCCACGTACGATACAAATAAACTTAATTGATACTTAAAGAAAACTTGATCCTGCATGACCTGATCATTTTCCAATATATCTTCAATTTCATTGCCAATCCACAATCGGCTATGCCTGTTGTGGTCATCGGGGTGCAATCGACGAACAATATTCCTGGCCATTTCTTCTATATGGTCATGCATGTCCAGGTTCCCATATTTAGAAATGGTTATTAGAGATTTTTGCTTAAGAACCATTAAACCATTTCTAGCATGAAATCCACAGCTTTCAAGGACTTGTATTGCTTTGTCTTGCTGCTCACCTTTGAGTATGCATGCAACATCTAAGAATATTTCCTTGTAATCCTGCTCTAGACCCATATAGCTTAATTCTAATTTTTCCATGGTAGCCTTAAGTGGAATAGTTTTTAGTCTTTCTAAGGCATCTTTCCATTGAAGATAATCTTTACCACACAAAAACGAACCTAAAACTTTGATTGTTAAAGGAAGGCCAGCTGCATAACGTACAACTTGACTAGATAGCTCTTTGTAACCTAGAAGTGGAATGTCTCTCCCAAATACATACCTACTTAACAAGCAAATTGCTTCTTCTTTTGATAAAAGACTGACATCACAAATGAAGTTCACTTTGTGTGCTAACAGAACTTGTTCATCTCTTGTTGTTATGATAATTCTACTACCCGGCTTAAACCAATTACGCTCACCAGCTAATGCCTCAAGTTGCTCTACATTATCCACATCATCTAAAACCAAAAGAACCTTTCTACCACTCATAATCTTTTTCATCATGTTTTTCCCATCATGAACACTACGAATTGTGATGCCTTGATCATTTAAGATATCCGATAGTACTTGTTTTTGCAACGACTTCAAACCAGATAAAGACGGTTTGGATTCTTCCCTGACGTTTTCAACAAAGCTTTGACCTTCAAACTCAATAGATATTTGGTCAAAAACAGCTCTTGCCAAAGTTGTCTTCCCACCACCTCCCATCCCTTTTATCCCTATAATGCGAACATTATCAACACCGTTCTGTAAAGATGACACAACATCCCTTACACGGGACTCCATGCCTATTAACTTTTCATCAATGTTCGAATTAATAAAACACAGCTCTCTTGAAATCTCATCAACGATTTTTCTGATGAATCTAGCTTCATGCCTGTTATGAAAGATGAATTATTACTTTATAATAATCCCACATGAACATTAGTTTCGGATCTATTATATATACACCTATGTAGTAATGCTATGACTTGGATTGACCTGTTACATTTGGTGGTGAGAAAAATATGGGTCAGACCGTTTGGTTCTGTCGAAAGCGGTTTTCTTTTGTGTGGCTTGAAGTGAAGTTTTTGACCTGTTACATTTGGTGGTGAGAAAAATATGCCTATTAACTTTTCATCAATGCTCGAATTAAAAACATACTAACATTTAATCACATAAGGTAGGATCAAATGAGAAATATAACTAAGATGAAAATAATGTGAAGAAACCACAACCACAAATATTAGATGCATCCATAAAAATAGATGCATCTCCTTATTATTATTTTTTCCTTATTTAAAATATGTGGCTCCAATTATTTCTCACTCTTCTCATTTAAATATTTCTTCTTACTAGATACATACTCCACATACCAATAGACAAATCTTAGCTACTTATTTTTAACAAATCTAATTTCATTTTTTTCTTCAAATATTAATATCTTTTAAACCGTTAATCGTTAAGCGACGAGCATCTAATTATATTTCTATAGATGGGCACTTTAATATATGGTTGAGCATAACGGACCACGGACCGGACCGAACAGAGAAACCGGCCCGACCCGGACCGGACCGAACCTATTTCGGTCCAGTCCTCGACCTACACTTTACCTCATATTCAGTCCTCGGTCCGGTCTTACGTACAATCGACCATTATGCCTTTTTGGACTGGACCGACCGAAGAACCGGACCGACCCGGACGACCGAACACATTCGGTCCGGTCCTCAGTCTGAGGTTTCGGGCTAAATTTGTTTCGATCCAGGCCGGTTTTTGAACCATGATCAACCGTACTTTGATATACTTTCGACAAACTTTTTTTCTTTTTTTATTTTTCTTACATTTTTTCACGTTTTTACTTTTTTTCGTCTTTTTTGTTCTTTTTCCTTCGTTGTTGAAACTTGCATGAGAAATCACATGTGATATTACATTAATTTGGATAAAATCACATGTGATTGTTTTACCAACTATGATTTTTTCACATTTGATTATAGAAGTTTCATAAATGAACCGCTATAATCTATAATTCGAATATAGTGTGTGTGATATATGGTTGGAAAGCCAATAATGTATGTTTTCCATTGCAAAAAACGAAAAAAGTTATTTTTTTTATAGACAAATACTTATGTCAATTTTAGTACAGATATTTAGTGTTCAAGCTTCGATTAGTATTAAAACATATATGATATGTAATTCGAATTATGATACAGCTAAGAACACGTGAAAAAAAACGACAAAAAAAATTGTCGAAAAGATATTAAAGAGTCCGTCTATGGAAAGATAATTAAATATGAGTGACTGAGATTTATCCTTTGGTATGTGAGAAAAATATGTTATGTAAAATTACTTTCCTCCCATTGTTTAGTATATTCAAAAATATTGTCTACTCTATAGTATTTAATGTTGCGTTTTCGAGTTTTATTTTTGAAAGAAGAGAAAAGAAGTAGGAAGAAAACAAAATAAATTCGTGTTTTTGAGTTTTTTAAGAGAGAAGAGAAAAGAAGGGGAAAGTAAATTTGGCTAAACTTTTCTTCAAAACTTTCTTCAAAAGTTATATTAGGAAGCCTTTAATAAATATAATTACTTAAATAACCTAATATAAAACATTAAATTTGAAAATAACAAAGGGTATAATTGTAAAATCGCTTAGTTATCTTTCTTTTTTTTTTCTCTCCTAACTGAGGAACATGATAAAAAAATTTAATTTAATTTATCTTCTTTTCTTTTTTGCTCATTTTTAACACCACTTTCCCAGTGCCACATCTGAGCAATGTCACTGTCCCCATTTTAACACCAACACCCAAAAAAAAACCCGGTACCATAACATGTTAACACCTATCTTTTTTAGACTCACAATTTTATTTTATTTTCTTTTTTTCAGACAAACTAATTTTACATTCATTTAAAAAAAAAAAAAAAAAAAAAAAAAAAAAAAAAAAAAACGACCTATCCAACTTAATGCCATTTTTACATATCAGTTTCTACCTTCATGTGGAGTTGACATAAAAAATAAATAAATAAATAAAAATCATCTTCCTCGCGAGATCTGCATACACACTTCACATACACACACTCAACACATACACTCACATATAAATTGAAAAGAAAATGAAAAAGAAAAAAAATCGTTCCAACACACGTTGGTTTCTCGAGCACCCGATATGGTAGCGCCCCAAAACGCCGAGCCACGTAGGCATAACGCCCGACTTTGCGTTATAGTACCTTGTGCTCTTATTATGGAAAATTTCGTTTTTGTTTTCCTATCCGTTAAAACGTAGATCCATTGTATGCAATCTAAAAAGATTTGATGAGAATCTTTCTCAACAACTTGGATTGCGACTTGGATGGTGGCATGTCATGCATAATGTCTATTAGCATTTAAATTGTTGGTCACTAACACATTTATGAACCTTGTAATAGTTTTTGTATGTATAGTAAGCTAGTTAAGGGCTTATCGACTTGTAGAGATAGATATAGTCCATGTACAAGTGTAATCCAAGTCTATAAAGCCACTCAAGGCCCTTTAGAGCGCTAGGTACAGTTGGTGCCATAGGTGGTATCGTTGGTGGTGCCGTGAAAAAAGTGATGCCACCTCAGCACATTTTTCCCATGGCACCAGATTTCTCTTTGGCACCAAAACACCCCTCCCTAGCTATGGCACCACTTTTTGGTGCCGTTGGATTTTTTTTTTTTTTTTTTTTTTTTTTTTCATTTTTAAATATAAACAATATATAACTAAAAAAAATACATCAAATAAAAAAAGACATTATATAAATAAGGACTAACAATGTAAACAAAATAGGGACTAACGATGCAAGAAAAACACTAACAAGAGCAAATAATGTAAACTTATATTACAATAGGGGTTTAAAGTGAAAAAACAAAAAAAAAAAGAAAAAAGAAAAAAGAAAAAGAAAAAAAAAAGAAAAGAATAAAGGAATGAAAAGTCAACTCCTTCTTCTCCATACGCACCTCACCTGCAACTTTAAAAAAAACAACAACAACAAAAATTGAAACACAAACACAATAAACATTTTAAAAACACAAAACCTCACTCACATTACCCACTTAAAAATAAAAAAAATAAAAAAACGAAAAAACCGACCGCGTGGGCTGGTGGCCACAGCGCTAGCCGCTACCAGCCAGCCACCGGTGTGGTCCTCGCGCCATCAAGGTCGTGCCATCGCTGATGGCTTGAGCCACCAGTCACTGTACCCGAACCTCTTAAGACCCATATCATCCCTTGTACACTATACATACACGTTTAATCCTTCATTTAAAGGTGGATATGTGGTTGTTTTCCTTCTAATCTAACATTCTCTCATCTCTTCCTCTCTCTATACCACACAACCCTTTCTCTCTCTCTTTCTCTAGATTTCTATTTCTTTTTTTTCTATTTGATTATTTGTATGATAGATATGATTATGTTATAAACCTAACAAGTGGTATCAAGAGCCTAATGATTAATTAGATGTGCTTTTTTTTCAAAAAGTTTGATCTTGCGTTTTTAAAAATCTACCAATTTTCTTTCTCTCTCTAAAAATGGCGTTTCTCATTTTTTTGACAAATTTTTTGCATTTTGATCATACTTACCTGACGTTAAGATGATTTTGGTGTATTACTGAATTTGTTTTAGCAAAAACTTTCATAGAAAAACCATAACCTTTTTACACTATTTATTTCTTTTTTGCGTTTTTAGCCAAAAACCGAAGCTTTTTGCTTATTTGACGAAAGTAACTTCTTTAGGAGACCCTATTAAGTCTACTTTTGTGTTTGTAAGTGAGATTATGCAAATAATTTTGTGCAAAAATCCTAAAATTGTCACTTTTATACGTTTTTAAGTTTTTGAATTCTAGTCGAAAAACATCAAAAAGATCCATATTTTACGTGTTCAATCATAAAAGGTTACATTTTTTATGGTTGTTAAGATGTTCTAGAGTGATACTTTCAAAAGGTTTGAGGTTAAACGGTCGTAAAACGAGTCTTCTATACGTGTTTTAAGTTTTGTCGTGCTTTAAGTTCACTCGAAAACTACCGATATTGCTAAATCGGCAGTGTTAGGATTAGATCCCTAACAACCCGGTTACTAGCAACGGATAACTCGATCTTGAAGACGTGTTTGACAGAAAAGATAATGCACAAGTAAGTTACCCTAACCGAATAATTAGTATTGAAAGAATAACGTACAAGACCCCTCCCCCCTCACCTCCTTTTATAGAGATGAGGGGGGATGAAAACCGACTCTAACAAATCACCTATGTCGGTTGTGATAATAAGGAAAATACAGACGGGTTGGGCTTGGGACACAAACCGACCCAACGACCCTTATTGATATCCTAAGACTAGTTGACTAATAGGAAACTTAACGCTTAATCCCCTAGACACTCGTAAGCTAAGATAAAGGCTAAATACATAACAATTTCCACCTTAGGCTTTATATTAGCCTACTCCGACACTCAGCAACTCCAAACAGTGCTGAAGCTTCAGTCCAGGTACCACCTTCGTCAAGGCATCTGCAGCATTGTGTTCAGTACCCACCTTCATAATTTCAACCGTCTTTGCTTCCAAGACCTCTCTGATAAAGTGATAACGCACATTGATGTGCTTAGTCCTTTCATGAAAAACATGATTCCGCGATAAGTGAATCGCGCCCTGATTATCACAATTAACTGCCACATTGTTAAGCTCCACGCCCAACTCTTCCAAGAGTCCCCTTAGCCAAATAGCTTCCTTCACAGCCTCCGTAAGGGCCATATACTCCGCCTCTGTAGTTGAAAGAGCCACCACATGTTGTAGCGTTGCCTTCCAGCTTACAACACATCCCTGTACTAAAAACGCGTAACCAGTGATAGACCTACCTTTATCCGGATCCTTAGCGTAGTCTGAATCAACAAAACCTGTTACGTCTACATGGTTGCCACGATCTGTCCCATACACCAAACCCACGTTTGCAGTGCCCTGCAAATATTTCAAAATCCACTTCACTGCTTCCCAATGCTTTTTACCCGGATTCGCCAAATATCTGCTAACTACACTTACCGCATACGCTATGTCTGGCCTCGTGCACACCATCAAGTACATTAAGCTCCCAACCGCATTTGCATACGGCACCTTACTCATCCTTTCAACATCACAATCCCTAACCGGGCAATCCTTCAACGACAGCTTGAAGTGCCCACCCAATGGCATCTTAACCGCTTTCCCATTGTCTATTCTAAAATTATTTAAAATCTTAGAAATATACCCGGATTGTGACACCCTCAGAATCTTGCGACTCCGATCCCTGATGATCTCCATACCAAGAATCTTCTTTGCTTCCCCAAGCTCTTTCATGTCGAACTCCTTTTTAAGCAAAGACTTGATAGACCCAATCTCAGCCTTGCTTTTACAAGCAATCAGCATATCGTCTACATATAACAGTAGATAGATATACTCACCTGGTGCATAACTCCTGTAATACACGCAGCTGTCGTAACTGCTACGCTTAAACCCGTTGCTCAGCATATACTCATCAAACCTCCTATACCACTGCCTAGGTGACTGCTTCAATCCATAAAGGGATTTCTTTAACAAACATACCTTGTTACCTTGTTCATAACCCGGTGGTTGCCTCATGTAGATCACTTCTTCAAGATTACCATGTAAAAATGCCGTCTTTACATCAAGCTGCTCCAGCTCATAATCTCTACACGCAGTCAATGCAAGTATAACCCGAATAGATGTGTGTCGAACTACCGGCGAAAATACTTCATTATAGTCAATACCTGCCCTCTGTGTGAATCCACGAGCCACCAACCTCGCCTTGTACCTAGGCTTTTGAACACCTTCAATCCCTTCCTTTATCTTGAACAACCATTTGCAGCTCACCAGCTTTTGCCCAGCTGGATGATCTACTAACTCATAGGTCTTATTCTTCCTCAGAGAATCCATCTCTTCATCCATAGCAGCTTTCCACTTAGAATTGTCTTCACAAGCAACTTCCTCCTGGTATGTTAATGGTTCATGAGTATCTTCTTCCTCTGCTGCAGCAAACGCGTAAGCAGCCATATTACTTTCATCCCGAAACCTCAAAGGTTTCGTTCTTGTCCTTGGCTCTCTATCCCGAACCAACTGATAATCTGTGAGATCCGGTGTTTGATCATGATCCTGATCCTCTGCATCTTCATCATTGCTATCTTCCTGATCATCTATCTGATCTTCTTGATCATTTGTCTGATCTTCCTCAAGCGTATGATTATTTAACCTTTGCAGTTCCACCTCAACCTGTAATTCCTCAACAGACTTATCAGTACCTACACCAGAATTCTTCAACGTGTCTTTGTACATGACACTTTCATTGAAGACCACGTTCCTGCTAGTGACTATTTTAGGTGATTCATTATCAAGCCTATATAGCCTGTACCCCTTCACACCTTCAGGATACCCCAAAAGAATGCATTTTACTGCTCTCGACTCGAGCTTACCTCGTTTAACGTGTGAATATGCGACACAACCGAAAATTCTCAACATCCCATAATCACTTGGATGTCCCGACCACATCTCCATAGGAGTCTTTTTCTCAATCGCTGTCGATGGTGACCTATTTATAAGATATGCGGCCGTACATGTCGCTTCCGCCCAGAAGGTCTTGGGCAATCCAGACTGAATTAATAAACAGCGTACCTTAGCCATGAGAGTTCTATTCATCCGTTCTGCTAATCCATTCTGCTGCGGTGTCCCGGCAACTGTCAAATGTCTAGCAATCCCACTCTCAGTGCACAGCTGTTCAAACTCCCGGTTACAGAACTCAAGACCATTATCCGTCCTAAGCTTCTTAACCGTCCTCCCAGTCTGATTCTCTACTAACTGCTTCCACTCTTTGAACTTTCCAAATGCTTCGTGTTTGAACATGAGAATATAAACCCATACCCTCCTGGAATAATCATCAACAATAGATAAGAAATACTTCTTACCTCCCAATGATTCCACCTGAGACGGACCCCATAAGTCTGAATGAACATAGTCTATCACTCCCTGAGTAGTGTGCCTTCCTACACCGAAACTGACTCGATGTGACTTTCCCAGAACACAATTCTCACAAAAATCGAGCTTACCTAGACTCTTCTTGCCAAACAACTCCTGCTTTTCCAGCACCTGTAGTCCCGCCTCACTGATATGTCCCAGTCTTTTGTGCCAAACCTGGGCAAGACTGTCTTTTTCTTCAACACTAGCATTAAGCTCACCCGCCACTGCATGGCCATCCAAAGAGTATACGCAATTTTCCCTTCGGGTTCCAGATAAAACAACCCTGGAACCATTAATCACCTTGATTTTGCCTGACTGCAATTTTACGGTATATCCCTCTTTTTCAAGAGTTCCCAGCGATATCAAGTTTCTTTTCAATTCAGGAATATACCTGACATTGTGTAATACAAAACTTGACCCATCTTTCAGTTGTACCCTTACCTTGCCAATACCTCTGATCTTGCACTCCCTGTTGTCACCCAACAGTACCCTGCCCCCATCGCATTCCAGAAAATCAAAAAATAAATCTAACCTTGGTGTCATATGGTATGAACCTCCTGAATCCATGATCCAATCTAGCAGAGCCTCTGCACTCATAACCATCATCACCTCAGAACCGTCATAAATCGAACCACTAGAGCTTGGTTGATCATCTTTCTTGACGAAACCATTTGACTTCTTGCGATTATTCTTCGGACAGTTTCTCTTCAAGTGCTCCTCAGATTGGCAAATATAGCACTTGAGTCTTCCACCTCGAGACTTCGATCTTGACTTTCCCCTAGACTGATGCGAATTCCTGCGATCAGATCTTCCCCTCACGTATAACCCTTCACCATCATCCCCCTTCGCCTTAGATCTTTCTTTGATTTCCTTTGAATTCAGTGTGGCCATCACATCCTCCAAAGTCAAAGCTTCCCGTCCATAAAGCAAGGTATCCACAAAGTGTTCGTATGATGCTGGTAAAGAAGTGAGTAATAATAAAGCAAGATCTTCATCCTCGAATTTTACCTCAATATTTGCTAAATCAACAACGATTTTGTTGAACTCATCTATATGCTCGGAAATCGTTCGTCCAGCCGGCATGTAGAATGTGTACAACTTCTTCTTCAGGTACAACTTGTTGGCCAAGGACTTTGTCATGTACAAAGTCTCGAGCTTGGTCCAAACCCCCGCTGCAGTCGTCTCCCCAGTAACCTCTCTCAGAACCTTGTTACCTAAACACAAAATCATGGCACTGTGAGCTTTCTTGTTTAGCTCAGCTTTTGCTGTAGCATCCATAGTCGCGGGTAAAACCTCCAGAGCTGCTTCACATCCATGTTGGATTAATAAAGCACGCATCTTAACTCTCCATAACCCGAAATCACCAGTTCCATCGAATTTCTCAATCTCAAACATGGCTCCCGTCATTCTTTAAAACCCTTTATTGATTTGCTAAACCTTGTGATAAAATCCTCACAATTACAAAACAATAAAGTCCCTTGTGCAATACTCTCTTAATAAATAACCTTTTATCTTCTAAAAAGTAAAAGCAAAAGAAAGAGAATCTTTAAAATTACTTGTCTCCTAAAGAAACAAAACTACCCAAAACAACCACGTGGGTATGTCTGTTTGCTTTCCTTTTAAAAGTAATTTAAAGAATGAATAACCAATGTCTTTGCTTTTCCTTTTAAATAAAAACCTGGTATGTCTTCTACAACCAACCAGCCTTTCTTCTTCCTTGTTAACGAGAAACCCACCGGAAAAAAAAAATTCCGATTGTCTTCTTCGTGCACCCTCTTGTTATTCTAAACTAAAACCCAAAACAGAAAACAACCTCCTGCTTCTTCCAGAAAACCGAACAACAGAGAAGAAAGAAACCTTCAAGATCGATCCTAGTAAACCAAAAAACTTTCGAACCTGGCTCTGATACCACTTGTTAGGATTAGATCCCTAACAACCCGGTTACTAGCAACGGATAACTCGATCTTGAAGACGTGTTTGACAGAAAAGATAATGCACAAGTAAGTTACCCTAACCGAATAATTAGTATTGAAAGAATAACGTACAAGACCCCTCCCCCTCACCTCCTTTTATAGAGATGAGGGGGGATGAAAACCGACTCTAACAAATCACCTATGTCGGTTGTGATAATAAGGAAAATACAGACGGGTTGGGCTTGGGACACAAACCGACCCAACGACCCTTATTGATATCCTAAGACTAGTTGACTAATAGGAAACTTAACGCTTAATCCCCTAGACACTCGTAAGCTAAGATAAAGGCTAAATACATAACAGGCAGTTTGTTCATATTTCCCTACATTTGGAAAGTCAAACTCGCCCTTTTGGTCAAAACACTAAATTTTGTCGAGATTCTCCCAAGATTCCACCAAGATTCCCTTACAAGATTACCGACTTTTGAAGACTTGTTTTTACTAATTTTTGTTGAAAGATACTTACTTAAACCCTAACTTCCCATTTTTAAGCCCTAGTTTTATTTATTGTCGAGATTCCATTGTGTCCTAGTGTACGAGATTTCACAAACACATAACTATCGACATTCCAACCTAAGAATCCGGATCCTTTGCAAAGTGCCATTATTTTACAAAGTCGAAAAAGTATTTAGAGCCGTTGGATCATAATTCCAGATCTGATCAAATTAAAAAGAGCTATATACATATAGGGGCATACTCGTCATTTACTTCTTTATTTCTCTACCTCATCTCCCTCTTTCTTTCTCATCATATCCCCAATCCCGAAGGAAAAAATAAAAGACCATCTTCGGTGATCTTCATCACCATCACCACCATTGCATGGTCACCAGTACCATTAAAATCACAAACACTACACAACTTCTCAATGCCTCATCTTAAATGAAATTAACCAGCGTAAACACTCTCTGATCCGATTAAACCAAACAGCAACTCGCCTTCATTAGCACCACCTTGCTGTACAGCCGGAGCTTGTGACGGAGATAATGACGTTGACGACGGAGTTAGATGGTAGATATGGTGCTTATGAGATATGGTTTAGTTTGGAGTCACAAAGTTGAGGTAAGGCGCCGGGACGAAGGTCGCGGAGGTATGTGGCGGTGGCGGTGGCGGATCTGTTTTGGGTGGATTTGTTGGTGGTAGGCGTGAAATTAATTGGATGCGAAAGAAGGAAGGAACATTGCAAACGAAGAGAACATTAAGATCAAGATCTGAAACTAATGAATAAATAGGTAATCAAGCAAATACATTTTTTATAAATTGAAAATATTTATAATATTAAAACAGTCCATATGTACTTATGAGTGTTGGAAGAAATGAAATGAAATGGCATCTTTAGTTTAGCTTGGCACAACTACTGGTCAGGTCTATCATTATAGTTTTTAAGGGGTTAGTTTTGTTTTGTTGATTCTTTTTGTGTAATACGAAATAGCAATGTTCATCAATTTTGTATCAAAAAAAAATATCATTCATCAATAAAACGTGTTGTTCATTAATAAAAAGAGTTGTTCTTTTATTAATCAATAAAAAGAATTGTTCATCAGTTCTATTTAACTTTGTTCATCAGTTTTATTTCATCAATAAAACGAGTTGTTCATCAGTTTTATTGTTCATCAGTTCTATTTAACTTTGTTCATCAGTTTTATTTCATCAATAAAATGAGTTGTTCATCAGTTTTATTTCATCAATAAAACGAGTTGTTCATCAGTTTTATTGTTCATCAGTTCTATTTAACTTTGTTCATCAGTTTTATTTCATCAATAAAATGAGTTGTTCATCAGTTTTATCGTTCATCAGTTTTATTTCATCAATAAAACGAGTTGTTCATCAGTTTTATTGTTCATCAATAAAAGTATTGTTCATCAATAAAAAATTTGTTCATCACTTTTATTGTTCATCAATAAAAGTATTGTTTATCAATAAAAAATTTGTTCATCAGTTGTTTAAAAGAAATCGTAAGGTTCATCTATTTGAGTCACAATGTTCATCAATTAGTTTTCTTTAATGTTACATTATAATGTTCATCAATTACATCATTTGTTCATCGGTTTTTTAAACAAATAGTGTTGTTTATCAGTTTTCCAAATAAAAAATTACAATGTTCCTCAGTTAGGTACAATCAATCTTGTTTATCCGTTAGTCTTTTTTTTATCAGTATTAAAAAATATATATATTAATGTTCATTAGTTCATCAGTTATTTTTTATATTGTTCATCAGCTATTTTTTATAACGTTCATCAGTTGTTTTTTATATTGTTCAACAGTTTTCGAAAAAATAACGTTCATCAGTTCTTTTTGATATTGTTCATCAGTTGTCTAAAAGAAATCGCAATGTTCATCTGTTAGTTGTTCATCAGTTCATCGATTAGTCTTGTTCATCAGTTAGTATTGTTCAGCAATAAAAAAAGATATTCATCAATTCTTTTAAATTTTGTTCATCAGTTTATCGGTATTCAAAAAAAGTCATAATGTTCATCAATTGTCGAAAAAATCATAATGTTCATCAGTTATGGTCACAATGTTCATCAGTTTATCATTTGGTTGTTCATCAGTTAAAAATAAACAAAAAATAACAAAAATAACAAAAAATATATTTTGGTATACCAATTAGTGCATTTGAATGTACTTTTATAAGAAAATCTCTTTTAGGCATTTTATCAAACACTTTGTATGCACGAAATATGACTAAGACGCCATCATTAACGTGCAATATCTCACTCATATCATATCGGATTTGAGTGATTCAAATTTCTGAGTAAAGAATGGTCAAAAGCCTACAATTTTCATGTTTTAAGTTTTGTAAAATTCGGCTTTTAAACTAGTCAAAATTAGAGCCGAAAATGCCAAAAATTTCAAGAAAATCAACACCCAGTTAAAAAGTTTAAAAAAAAAGTTACGATTTATATATCAAAATGCATACCAAATTAAAGAGAATCAAATTTAAAATTTTTTGGTAAAATCGGTTTTTTATAAAAGTTTGTTGTTTGAAAGTTATTTACGTTTGAAGTTTTGGGGTGAAAAAAAAACATGTTAAAAGGACCAAAATGCCCCCTAACCAAATTTAATAAGAAAAAAGGGAGGGATTGGAGACACATGGCAATCAATGATAGGCTTTCTAGCCTTTTTATTTTTTTTCACTTTGCAAGTGATCTCAACTCTCCAACCTAAACTATCATCATTTTATTTCAAGAACAACCGACATTTAAGGTTGAAAATTTGTTGAGATTTTGTTTAAGGGTTTAAAGAAAACTACCTACTTGTGGACTTAGGTTTTTAACGGGATTCAAACTTATGATTTTTAACCAAGATTATACACGGACTAATATCAATGAAAGGTTTATATTTACCTATTTTCGGTACTTTATATTGACTTTGTTAGTGTTATAAACATATTTAAACACATCTTTAACACTGATAACATCAAATAGTCCTGAATATTAAGTGTCAATTTCCCCCGATAATGCTCGTTATTTATATCATTTATATGGATTTACGCTTGTTTTCCACTTTCAGGTAAATTACGAGCATTGGAGCTAAAGAGACGCGAAAATGGAAACATATCTAAAGATTTATCACGGTATGCTATTTTGAAGAAGTTACGGCGTAACTCATCTCTCACATTACGCCGTAACTATTGCGTGACTCAGTATGCCATCTTATCAGAAGGTTACGGCGTAACTCCTTCTAGAGGTTACGACGTAACTACATTAGGTCAAAAGAGGTTCCACGCCGCTGATACTTACGTCGTAACTACTGCATCTCTTATGACGTAACCGAGTTTATTGAAGACTACGGCGTAACCACTCATTAGGTTACGCCGTAACCAGCAGATCTAGTGCATTTTACGAAGAAACAGAAGGTTACGGCGTAACTCCTATATTGGTTACGCCGTAACCCAGATCTGGCCTATAAATACCCCACGAATTCCAGCATTTCTAATCATCCCATTCCACATACAACACTCTGAGAACGTGGCAAAAAGCTCAAGGCAGGTCAAGGGGAGCATACGGAGCTGTTTCCAAGGGAGAAGTCACTCCATTACGATAAGCATTAGCGTTTTATATTTATTTTACTTTCAATTCATGTATTTCGTACCTTTGAATATTGAATTGATTTGCATAGTTAATATGAGCGGCTAAGCACCTTTTGGTGCTAGCCTAGTTATGATTCCTTAATTGTTTTGTTACCGTTTACCTTTACTTCCGTACAATTATTTCTAAGTGTATGCATGCATAGTTCATTGGTAGCCACCCTTGGTTCGGTAGTTTTGAATGGCGGTAGAGGCCAATTGCCTAGGAGATATGACCAACTGACCCTAGGTGAGCGGACTGAGACGGGAAGGGTAAGATATGACCAACTGACGACCCTTTCTACTTGTGCGATTTGACCAACTGATCACCTATCGTTTGGATGAACTTAAGAATTGGGGGGTGTAGTGTCTAAGTTCCTAACGGTCGGGCACTCACTATTATGAATCTAGCATGTAGCGGTACTTAATGACTTGGCTTAGGGGACCAGGAACAATAGGACTTATGACGGTGGGCCTGATTTCTCCTGTGGTAGCATCTTTGCTGATAGGTTAGGGTGAATTGACCAAATGTTGTCCTCTCGAATTTGACCCCACCTGAAGTAATTGGAAGTAAGTAGACGTAGACATAACTAGCTAGGATGATTAACTAGGTTAGCACCACTTATCTCTATTGATTTCTCTTTGCCATTTATCTGCTTTTATTTACTTTATTCTGCATTAGTAGTTTAATTATTTAAATCCCTATCGAAACAATTATTATTCTGTGACACTAGACTTAGTAATAATCCAACACACATAGCTCTTGGGACGACCTCGGCTTTACCGTTTACTACACTATACACGACCGGGTACACTGCCCGTTAGTGCACTAGGGTAGACTATAGGTATTGCGAGACACTATAAATTTAAGACCTGGTCAGTAAAACCTGTATCAAGTTTTTGGCGCCGCTGCCGGGGAGTTATTTTAGGATTGATATTAAGTCTTTAATTTCGTTTTAAACTTTTCTCACGATCATATTTCAAGTTTTCAGGTACCATGGAAGTTGTTAACATCGATAACCTCACTCTTGAGGAATATTTGGCGTTGACAAGAGAAGAACAAGGACCAGGGATTGTTAGGCCAGCTATAGTAGAAGATGCTCAATTCGAAATCAAACCTCAATTCATGAGAGAATTGCGTGCAAATCCTTTCTCTGGAAGCATCACCGATGATGCCCATGAACATGTAGACAATGTCGAATACATTGTCAGCCTATTCAAGATTCCCAGAGTCTCACACGATGCTATAATGTTACGAGTATTCCCTATTTCTCTTACGGGAGCTGCAAAAAGATGGGTTGATCGATTACCTGTTGGGACTGTCAACACTTGGCCCATCTTAAAAAAATATTTAATTCAGAGATACTGTCCTCCATCTAAGACGGCTAAGCAGTTGGAAGAAATTCATAACTTCAAGCAGGAGGTTGTTGAAACGTTATACCAAGCTTGGGAAAGATATAACGAATTGTTATACAAATGCCCTACTCATGATCTCAACAGCCAACAAAAGGTGAATGTCTTCTACAAGGGACTGAACATCTCATCAAGACAAATGATTGACTGTCAAGGGCCGATTCCTAGTATGACACCCACTATGGCTTTAGAAACTATTCAAAAAATGGCAGACCACTCTCACAAATGGCACAATGGAGGAAGCAACCGAAGTAAGAATGATAATATAGAAGTCCTTGCAGCAATAAACAACAATTTAGAAAGCCTTGGGAGAGAAATGAAGAAGCTCAAGGAAAATGTGCATTCCATTCAAGTTGAGCGAAACGGGGCTCCACCTTCTAAAGAATGTTCCTCCAACGAAGAAGTTAAAAGGATCGGAGAAGTTAACTATGGAAGAGAATTCCCTTTCAACAGCTACAATAATAACGGACCCAGATATCGAGAAAAATCCCCTGGGTACTACACGAGAATCAACAATAATCCTCCTAAACATAGCCTTGAGGAAATAATTCACCGGCACATCGAAGAATCTACAAAAAAAGGGAGATAGACTCAAGGAGTGGATGGTAAAAGTAAAGGAGGACACCAATATGAACCTACGTAACCAAGATACTGCGATTAAGAACTTCGAAACACAAATTGGGCAATTGGCTAAAAACCTTGAAATAAGTAATGCTAAAGCCATTGCCTGCAAGGCCATATTTGCGCAAGATAAAGCAAAGAAGGAGCAGTGCACATCCTCTATCACTAATGATCTTTCCGGGATTAACTACCTAAGAGAGGATGATAAATCAGAAGACGACGAGGTCATGCCAAGTCAACTTCCTGAAAAACAGCAATACCAGGAAAGTTTTCTTCTCCCATGCATTATTGGTAACATTAAGATTCCTGCATTAGCTGATTTAGGGGCCGAGGTAAACCTTATCTCTACCACTTTATTTGAAAAAATCAAACTTACCAATTTAAAAGAGACAACTATTATGATTGAAATGGTTGATTCCTCTAAGGTTGTACCGAGGGGAATTGTGAACAATGTGCTTTTAAAATTTGGAAAATGTTTCTTCCCTACCGATTTTGTGGTAATTGACATGGGAAAGCAGGAGGCTTACAACTTAATTGTTGGAAGACCTTTTCTGGCCACTTGTAGGGCTCAGATTAAGGTTTTTGAAAAACAAATTTCTTTGGGCACTGAAAATGAACGAATAACTTTTAGTATGAAAGAGCATTTAAAACCAAAAATTGAAATTTCTAATAACGTTGACGTTGTTAATGTTCAATCGCTGGATCTCACTCGACACTCTAATCCTATTACTAATGATAGTAGAGAGAATATTGATAATTGTAAGCAGAAACAGGATGAAGTTGTCCAAAGCATTGAGGAAACTCCGGATCCAAACGAACATTTTTGCAACTCGATGTCAACTAAAGATAGCGAATCAGTGACAACATGGCCACCGTTTACTCATCCTCAAAAATGTGAAAGAAAGGCTAATAAATGGATATACCCTCATAAGGGAGAGAAACATGATGTTGAGTTAGCATTGGAAGATTGGTATAAAATAAAATTTGGAAACTCAGAAATCATTAAGGGACTGGTTAAGCAGTATAAGTGCAATCATCTCACTGACACAATAGACGGTACAAGATCCAGCATCAGCATTACTAATAGTATTATTACTGAAGATGATGAGCGAAGAAAACCATGTGATAAATGGCTTTCACATAAGTTTGGAACAGATGGCATCGATAATTCTGCAAGGAAAGAAAGGCTCGACAATTGGATGAATGAGTGCCAAGAATGGTGGAAGTGGGCCAAGTCCAAAGGCCCCCATAGAAGCCCCGCGGCTCTTAGTCTAACTTAAAGACTCGTAAATAAAGAAAAGTGCTCTTTTGGGAGACAACCCGAATTATCCCTTTCTTTTGTTTTATTTCCTTTTCTGTTGGGTTTTGTGTTTTCTAACTATTTTTGCAGGAAACGAGGAACTAATTGCTGTTGCAGTTGCTGATCTGAACAAAGTTACGGCGTAACTCATCTTGGTGATTACGCCGTAACCAACCTTTTAGCAGCAGAATTCTTGACGCATCACCTATTACGGTGTATTACCATCTCAGTGGTTACGCCGTAACTTCTCGCTTTGCAGCTCATTCCAGGTTTTTCCAGTTACGGCGTAACTCTCTCAAAAGAGTTACGACGTAACTTTTCTCTGCTTTAATTCTTTCATTTTAAAAAACATTAACCTTGTATTAGTTTTTAAATGAACTTTGTGGGTGTGTTCCCTGTAAAACCTCACAAGACTTCACTCGTCCACTTGGGACACCAAGTGGTTTAAAAGGCTTGTTGCATTCGCTAAATGCAACCGTGATTCCTACGAAAGTGAGTTAGGTTTGTTTTTCGTTTTTCATTTTTTTTTCTTTTTAGAATTATGCTTGTCGGTATTGTGATTTCAGGGATTGAAGTTTGTTCATGACGCTTATACAAAGGCACGTTTCTTTTTCGTGGGCCTTCTTCTTTATGGAGCAAATTTCAGGGAAGTTCTCGCTCTAATTCTACATTTCTCTTCACCTTTATTTTAATGCCTAGTACAAAAGGGACTTTGTACAATTCAAGTGGGGGGACGGGAGTAGAATTATCTCTTGAACTATATTTCGCCCTCATTTTTCAAGTTTAATTTGAAAAATTATGCCATTTTTAAAATTTTGACATGTTTTTCCTTACCTAACTAGATTAGACCTTAGCCGAGCACATGCAACCCTTGATATTATATGGTGAGATTAGCCTTATCCGTTTCCAATATTTTACCCCAAATCCACCAAATTATGAGTGTGCCGGTAGCTTGTAAACTTTAGAACTTGGCCTTTGCATCATTTCGAGACCATAGACGAGGTATGTTGAGTTAGCTCGATGTATTTGAACTTTTCAGTTTTAGAAGGCAATATTATAGGATTATCACCCAAACAGCCTACCATTGTGAGTCTATCGATTAGTCACCTCGACTTTTCGACCCCCATGTGAAACCCTTTTTGTTGCACTCATCTTTAGTGCAAGATACCACTAGATACACCCTTCTGAGCCATTCCTTTCATTTTGTTCACCCAATATATTGTTTCGATACACCTATACACCTTAGCCTACCCTGTAGTCTTTATTTGTAATTGGGAAGTCATCATTTGCCTAAGTTCAAGGTTCGAGTGGAAAAGTTCGGAAATCACGCTTTCACCGACAACATTTCTGAAGATCATTGAAGACCCCCCGAATTCCCATTGTTCATCTCAAGTGGGGGGATATTATGTTATGTTGAAAAAAAAAAAAAAAAAAAAAAAAAAAAGTGATTCAAAAAAAAAGGTTGTTATTATTATTGTAAAGTGCGATGTTATAAGCACTGTAGTATGAGCTTTATTGATTTAGTATCGAGGAGGCCACATCGGTCACATTTGAAGATTGGAGTTGGTAGTTATGCCAACAGTTGGAGAAAAGGTAGTGTGCCCATCACGACGTCCTCTAATGACACATCTACCTTGCATTTCATGATCCGGTTTCTTGGCTTCTAAGCTTGAACTTTGGGCGGACGGTAAGTGGTGATGACTTGGTTATAGATTTAGACTACCTGCTTGTTTTTTTTTATTATTTTACACCAATTATATATCCCATGTCTTATCCTACCCTTTTAGTCATGAAGCGTGTCTAGGTGATGCAGCGAGCAATCTTTGGTGTCTTGGCCATGGATTTGGTCATGTATCATTGATTTTGTCCACTTCGCCGTGACATGTTACTAATGACGAGTCACCCCTTAACCCTTGTCGTGTCTACCCATATTGCCTTCGAGAATTGTTTAGCCCTTAACTCTAGTGGTGGAGATTTGTGTAACCGCCAAGCTTATGATAGAATACATGCTATGACTGTGCGATTGAGTGATCACCCCGAAATTGACACTTAGAATAGTTGAGATATTTGAGTGTTTGTTCCCCTTTCATGAGGTGTTCGGCTTTGTTTTATTCTAGCATAAGGGATTTGTAAACTCATATTTTCCAAGTTATGGTAGATATCTTTTTAGGAATCTATCTAATAAGGTCTACTTGAGGGCAAGTAGAGTTCAAGTGGGAGGATATTTGATAACATCAAATAGTCCTGAATATTAAGTGTCAATTTCCCCCGATAATGCTCGTTATTTATATCATTTATATGGATTTACGCTTGTTTTCCATTGTTTTCCACTTTCAGGTAAATTACGAGCATTGGAGCTAAAGAGATGCGGAAATGGAAACATATCTAAAGATTTATCACAGTATGCTATTTTGAAGAAGTTACGGCGTAACTCATCTCTCACATTACGCCGTAACTATTGTGTGACTCAGTATGCCAACTTATCAGAAGGTTACTGCGTAACTCCTTCCAGAGGTTACGACGTAACTACATTAGGTCAAAAGAGGTTCCACGCCGCTGATACTTATGCCGTAACTATTGCATCTCTTACGACGTAACCGAGTTTATTGAAGACTACGACGTAACCACTCATTAGGTTACGCCGTAACCAGCAGATCTAGTGCATTTTACGAAGAAACAGAAGGTTACGGCGTAACTCCTATATTGGTTACGCCGTAACCCAGATATGGCCTATAAATACCCCACGAATTCAAGCATTTCTAATCATCCCATTCCACACACAACACTATGAGAACGTGGGAAAAGCTCAAGGCAGGTCTAGGGGAGCATACGGAGCTGTTTCAAAGGGAGAAGTCACTCCATTACGATACGCATTAGCGTTTTATATTTCTTTTACTTTCAATTCATGTATTTCGTACCTTTGAATATTGAATTGATTTGCATGATTAATATGAGCGGCTAAGCACCTTTTGGTGCTAGCCTAGTTATGATTCCTTAATTGTTTTGTTTGCGTTTACCTTTACTTCCGTACAATTATTTCTAAGTGTATGCATGCATAGTTCATTGGTAGCCACCCTTGGTTCGGTAGTTTTGAATGGCGGTAGAGGCCAATTGCCTAGGAGATATGACCAACTGACCCTAGGTGAGCGGACTGAGACGGGAAGGGTAAGATATGACCAACAGACGACCCTTTCTACTTGTGCGATTTGACCAACTTATCACCTATCGTTTGGATGAACTTAAGAATTGGGGGGTGTAGTGTCTAAGTTCCTAATGGTCGGGCACTCACTATTATGAATCTGGCATGTAGCGGTACTTAATGACTTGGCTTAGGGGACCAGGAACAATAGGACTTATGACGGTGCGCCTGATTTCTCATGTGGTGGCATCTTTGCTGATAGGTTAGGGTGAATTGACCAAATGTTGTCCTCTCGAATTTGACCTCACCTGAAGTAATTGGAAGTAAGTAGACGTAGACATAACTAGCTAGGATGATTAACTAGGTTAGCACCACTTATCTCTATTGATTTCTCTTTGCCATTTATCTGCTTTTATTTACTTTATTCTGCATTCGTAGTTTAATTATTTAAATCCCTATCGAAACAATTATTATTTTGTGACACTAGACTTAGTAATAATCCAACACACATAGCTCTTGGGACGACCTCGGCTTTACCGTTTACTACACTACACACGACCGGGTACACTGCCCGTTAGTGCACTAGGGTAGACCATAGGTATTGTGAGACACTATAAATTTAAGACCTGGTCAGTAAAACCTGCATCAAACACACTCGAGATCAAACCAAAGGACTTAAACCAAGACATCACAAAAATAAAATCAATTCTTAACCATATCTAAGATCCGTTATCTTTCACACATTCTTTACAAATGGCTATTCAACAAGACATTTATGTTGCAAGTGCCGAAAACCATCCTCCTATGCTCGCCAAAGGAAAATACATTTAGTGGTCCAATCGATGATTCGTTATGCAAGAAGTAAACCGAGTGGTAGAATGGTCATTAACTCAACCACGAATGGTCCGTACAAGTTCAAAATGATGGAAGAAAGCAGTAACCCAACCCGTGACCCTCCAGTACCTCCCGTCATCCGACTTCAAACTGAGAACGACTTGTATGTAGAGGAAATGAAGCAATTTGACGTGGGTGATCAAGCAATTCAGATGATGCCTCTCAGATTCCTCGTCAGTGTTTACAAAGGAGATATTGTTGAAGGTTCAAAGGTTGATGCAAGGAACCGATGTTGGTCTGCAAGAGACAGAAGCACAACTTCAATAAGAGTTTGATCAGTTCACCTCTGTTGCTAGAGAGACTATTAAGTCATACTATCACTGATTTTCCAGGCTTATGAATGATCTAGACAGAAACAACTCTCACTAATATTTTGGGGAACATCAAACTCATCAATCACCTACAGACCGAATGGAAATGTTACACCACAATCGTGAAACATACTAAGGAATTGAAGAAGATCAACTATGAGCATATGTATGACTTTCTAAAGAAAAACCAGAATGAACCAAACGAAATCAAGTCAAAACGACTTGCTAAGAACCATGATCCTCTTGATCTTGTAGCAAATACGACACCTCCATTACGAGTGCATGTACCACAACAACCATGATTATCCAATACAAACTATGCATAACGCCACTACACCAATTTTGGGCTTTGGGGACGCCACTTTTTTAGCGACTACAGATATAGTCGCAATAGGCACACAAAACGACAAAAATCCCATTTTTCGTAGTCTCGTCTTTGACCCAAACTTGTAGCGACTACATTTTAATCTGTAGAGACTACGTGTAGTCGCTATAGATACACTAGAAGACAAATTACGAGTTCGCAAAATATTTTGCTTTGACTATCTCTTGTTGCGACTACATGTAGTGGCAAGAGGTTTCGACACGAACAAATTTAAGTCAAAGTAAAAAAATGTTACTTTTCTGGTTGCGAGAATTTTTTGCGCCAAATCTTTAGAGACTACATGTAGTCGCAAAAGGTTCCAGGACGAAATTTTTTTGGCCAAATCCAAAAAATTTTGTTTTATCGGCGAGGGAATTTTTGGCGCCCAATTTTTAGAGACTACATGTAGTCCCTAAAGGTTGCATTTTTTTAATAGATTAATAATATTATAATTAATTATAAATATTTTAAATTAATTATAAGTTATTTAAACAAATTAAAAACGATTTCTAAATAATTTAAATTACTTTTTGTACTAGACAACGAAACGAAAGACGAATGCGGATTACATTACAAATCGAAGTAAAATATATACGAAGTGCATTACAATGTGGAACACACATACTTTTTCAGTCAATGATTTTGGAATTAGACAAATTTGGTCCCGACGACATGTCAAACTGATAAGTCGAGCTGTTATGGATATACATAACATATTAAACGGATGAGTCGAGTTGTTATAGATGTACATAACATGTTAAACGGATGAGTCGAGTTGTTATAGATATGCATAACATGTTAAACGGATGAGTCGAGTTGTTATAGATATGCATAACATGTTCAACGGATGAGTCGAGTTGTTATAGATATGCATAACATGTTATACGGATGAGTCGAGTTGTTATAGATATGCATAACATGTTATACGGATGAGTCGAGTTGTTATAGATATGCATAACATGTTAAACGGATGAGTCGAGTTGTTATAGATATGCATAACATGTTAAACGGATGAGTCGAGTTGTTATTGATATGCATAACATGTTAAGCGGATGAGTCGAGTTGTTATAGATATGCATAACATGTTAAACGAATGAGTCGAGTTGTTATAGATATGCATAACATGTTAAACGGATGAGTCGAGTCGTTATTGATATGCATAACATGTTAAACGGACGAGTCGAGTTGTTATAGATATGCATAACATGTTAAACGGATGATTCGAGTTGTTATGGATATGCATAACAAGTTAAACGGATGATTCGAGTTGTTATGGATATGCATAACAAGTTAAACGAATGATTCGAGTTGTTATAGATATGCATAACATGTTAAACGGATGAGTCGAATTGTTATAGATATGCATAACATGTTAAACGGATGATTCGAGTTGCTATGTGTCTTTAGTGACACTTATTTCGCTTTTCGTGACACTTTTTGTGTGCCACTAAATGGCCCCTTTTTTGTAGTGAAAGTTTCTCACCGGATATTTTGCCGGTGAAGTTTCTCACCAAAGGTTTTCCGAGGACATCTTCACTCATCCGGTTTACATGTCATGTATACCATAACAACTCGACTCATCCGTTTAACAAGTTATGTATATCCATAACATCTCGACTCATTCTTTTAACATGTTATGTATACTCATAACATCTCAACTCATCCGTTTATAATCTTTTGTATATCCATAAAATCTAAACTAATGAGTCGATATGATATCGTTGTACACGAGATGTTAAAAGGATGAGTCGAGATGACATCGTTACACATGATATGTTAAACAAATGAGTTGAGATAATATCGTTATACAAGACAAGTTAAACGAATGAGTCGAAATGATATTGTTATACATGAGATGTTAAACGGATGACTCGAGATGATATCGTTATACATAAGATGTTGAACAGACGAGTTGAGATGATATCGTTATACATGATATGTTAAACGGATGAGTCAATATGATATCGTTATAAAAGACATGCTAAACGGATGAGTCGAGATGATATCATTATACATGAGATGTTAAACGGGTGATTCGAGATGATATCGTTATACATAAGATGTTAAACAGACGAGTTGAGATGATATCATTATACATGATATGTTAAACGGATGAGTCGATATAATATTGTTATACAAGACGTGTTAACTGGATGAGTCGATATGATTTCGTTATACATGAGATGTTAAGCAGATGAGTCAATATGATATCTTTATACAAGACATGTTAAATAGATGAGTCAAGACGATATCGTTATACAAGACATGTTAAACAGATGAGTCAAAATGATATCGTTATACAAGACATGTTAAATGGATAAGTCGAGATGATATCGTTATACATGAGATGTTAAACGGATGAGTCGAGATGATATCTATACACATGAGATGTTAAACGGATGAGTCGAGATGATATTGTTAAACAAGACATGTTAACAGATGAGTTGAGATGATATCGTTATACATGAAATGTTAAACGAAAGAGTCGAGATGATATCGTTACACATTTGTATTGCAAGTGAACATGTACGAAAAAGCTTTCATAAATCATTTTGACTCATTCGTTTAACATCTTACGTATAGCAATATAATTAAAACTTTCAGAATATATTAAAAAATTCTAAACAAAAAGCGCTAACAACGTTTGTTTTGAATATAACATTGTTCGATTTAACAGAATCTTAAGCTCAAAACTTCGCCTTGTTATGGTTTAACACCGTTCAATTTAGTTAGGGTTTTTTTGTAAAAATTACTGTATTGATCTAATTTACATATATTGTAAAAGTGTTAAAAATTATAAAAATACTTTTAGTGACTACACATAGTCTTTATAAGTGTTCCCGTAATCGCTAAAAGTTTCGCACCAATATTTCACGAAAAGTCAAAATGACCGCCTAAAATATTCATTCCCCTCCATGAGCTATAGAGACTACATGTAGTCTCTATAAGTCTATGTGTAGTCGCTATAGGTTTGATACAAAAAACCAGATCTCATTTACTCTCATCTCTCCAAAACTTAACACTTTACCAAAAATCATTTTACTCACTTCATCCTCTCGTTTTTCACTCATTCACCACCAAACATCACCACATTCACCACCAATACCACCACCACATTCACTCCCAATACCACTATCACCACCCACCACCACTCGCTGCCCAAATCCACCCATTGCCGTTGTTTCTGTCGTCCAGACACCACCACCAGCCGCGACCCACCACCTCTATAGGTTTGTTTTGTTTTTTAATTTGGTTTATGGTTTAATTTGGTTTGTGTTTTAAGGTGTTTGTATTTATGGTTTTGATGTTTGTGTTTAATTTAGGTAACTTGGTTTATGGTTTGTGTTTAGTTAATTTGTGTTTGTGTTTGCTGCCGTTGCTCACTACCTGTTGCCGTCGCTGACTACCTGCTGCCGTTGCCACCACATTCACCACCACCAGCTGATGCCCTTGTTCACCACCAACAACATGTATAATTTTGTACATAGTTTTTGGTTTTTTCTATGGTTTTTGGTTTTGGTTTATGGTTTTTTTTGTAAATCTGTAGCAATGTCTATAGTTTTTGGTTGTTATGTTATATGGAAAAGTGGTAAGAAATGTAGCTAAAAGTATTGAACATTTAAAACTGCTTATCTGCTAATTTTGCAAGTAGAAAAGCACTTACTCAATCCCAAATGCCCTCTAAGATGTTTGGTGTTACAGGTGGCAAGATTGTTTGGATCGATTTAGGCATTTTTCGGCCACAAGACCATTGAAAAAGCTACAAATAATCAAGTATACTTCCTATCAAGAAGCTATGACATCGGCTATTTAGGATATCACTCTAAAAAACCCGAGATATATTTTCGTGTTATCATATGATAACATTTGATTATATAGTATTATTGTTACCGCATATTATGCTTTATAACTCGGTTTCCTTAATTTATTAATCAGTAGGTTATCAACCAATATAAAAAAGCATTGGGTTCAAGGAACTATAACTTCATAGCAAGAGTAGTGGAATAATGTGGAAACAATAGATGGTAATATATATGTTTTTTTTTAATTTATTTATTGAAACATAAGAATTGGTTTCTAAATAGTGATGTGTGTTGTCCACAGGTTGTACGCGACAAAACCCTACATGGAAGTTTATTAACAGTGTGTCCACAGGTACGTAAATATGTGACACTTGTTGACATGAATTATATAATTGATAAGTAATTTTTTAGTTATAACATTAGTTAGATATGTATAAATGATGAGTCATATCCGCAAGTTTTATTGACTTATATACCATTCTAGATATGTATAGATGATGCACACGTTTAGGCTAAAACGGGTGAAATGGGTCAAAACGGGTGAAACATGTACTAATAAGTAAATTAGATGTTTATATTACGCTTGTTTCACCCATTATAGGCCGAACATGTACGAATAAGTAACTTTGTAGTTTATTTGAGTCATTTTGCTCGTTTTGACCCATTTCACTCATTTTAGCCCAAACATGTACACGTTTAGGCTAAAAGGGTGAAATGGGTCAAAACGGGGTGAAGCATGTACTAATAAGTAAATTAGATGTTTATATTACACCCATTTCACCCATTATAGGCCGAACATGTACGAATAAGTAACTTTGTAGTTTATTTGAGTTATTTCATTCGTTTTGACCCATTTCACTCATTTTAGCCCAAACATGTACACGTTTAGGCTTTAACAGGTGAAATGGGTCAAAACGGGTGAAGCATGTACTAATAAGTAAATTAGATGTTTATATTACACCCATTTCACCCATTATAACCCGAACATGTACGAATAAGTAACTTTTCATTTGAGTAATTTCACTCGTTTTGACCCATTTCACTCATTTTAGCCCAAACATGTACACGTTTAGACTAAAACGGGTGAAATGGGTCAAAAGGGGTGAAACATATACTAAAAAGTAAATTAGATGTTTATATTATACTTGTTCACCCATTATAGACCAAACATGTACAAATAAGTAACTTTATCATTTATTTGAGTCATTTCACCCGTTTTGACCCATTTCACCTATTTTAGCCCAATCATGTACACATTTAGGCTAAAACGGGTATGATATAAACGAACAGTTACTTATTAGTTTACGTTTGGGCTAAAATGGGTCAACTATAAGTTGTTTTCATTTTTGTGAAATTAACTTCATTGTTTTGTGACTTTACAGAATGAGATGATTAGGATACCAGAGAGCCAAGAAGGACAAGAGATAAGGATGAGTGATCAACAGATTATAAGCCAAGTGCTGGGAGTGAGTTGAGCGTTCTACCCGGGTCGAGGTAGGCGGTTGTCGGTTGGTTCATCCTCGTCTGGGTTCGTAGCTTCCCACACCCCCCGAACCACCGATATCTCGGTCGACATTCACTAGGTATGTTGCGGCTAGTCAGCTTCAAGTTCAATAGATGTATGATAATTTTATGAATAATAACAACAACACCCCAAAACTACGTCCCGCCGTTCTCGACCCAAGTCAGTTTTTAGATGCTGATGAAGATGCTCTTAACACGGACGATGATGTCGGCCCTTCAGGTGAATAGGAGATTTTGTTATTGTTAGGTTGGTTTGTGGAACGTTTATGCTTTTGAACAACTTATGTCGGTCGTTGAACAATTTAAGCATATGTTTTTGTCGTTGAACAATTTAAGTTTATGCTGTTGAACAAGTGATCGTTAAACTTTAAGTGGATGTAATTTGTATGTTTTAAGTTATTATTTGTGTTGAATTGATTTGTGTTGAAATTCTGTAAAAATTGCTTGCGGAATGGGTCGGAATGACCTGGTAAAACAGCTAGGAACAGCCTGGCTTGTGCAGCAGGTACCTTTAGCGACTACATGTAGTCGCTAAAGGTAATTGTTACATTATGGTTAGAACCTTCTAGCGACTACATGTAGTCACAAAAGGTAGTCGCTGAAAGGATCGGAGAAAAAATGAAAAGTCATATAGCGACTACAAAATAGTCGCTACAAATGTGTCGTTATAGTTTTTTGGTCAAACTTTAAAAAGTCAAAGTCAACAAGTAGTAGTCGCTAGAAACGAAGACGGTAGTCACTACAAACCTATAGCGACGAGGTATAAGAGATGGTAGTTTTTGAGATTACATGTAGTCGCAACAGGTTTATAGCGACTACATGTTGTGCTTTTAGCGACTACTGTAGTCACAAAAAGCGGTTTTTGTTGTAGTGAACAACAACATATTTTACAAATCCCACAAAACCAACCTGCTATGAACATTGAAGATGACTTGGATCATGTGAATGCAATGAACCAAGCTCTTGACCGCAATGGGCAGATAACACCTCTTAAAAAAAAACCTTTCATTAAAGCCCAAAATTTGATGAGATTTGATTGATGTTTGATTGAAATAAACCAAGGATTAGCTAGGAACTTACAACCCACAACTTTATATAAAGAAACAAGATCAAACTTGAGTTTTGATGGTGGTGTTTTTGGGTTATGGTGTACGACAAAGGGAGCAAAGGGGAAAGGGTATAAAAGTTGTATGAGATCTAGTTATGTGTTGGATGAAGTGTAGTTATCAAGAGTGTACATGCAATTTTACACTTGTAATATTGATGATTTACATGAGACATGTACTTGCACTATTTTGAGTTATTATATCTTGTACTTAGTGAAAAAGATTATAAATACATGTTTTGCTCTTGAGTTTTCGGGACAACTTTGATCATGGACATAGAATGAATTATTGACAAAAATTGATAAGGATTCAAAACGTACGCTTTTAAGGGGTCATTTAAGCCCTATTTCGACACATTTTATATCCGATGACCCAAATCTACAAACGCACGCGACGGCTCAGTGGAATTTCTGATCATAAAGACTGACGGTGTCACGCCTAATATCTGGAGGGCGTCGCTCACACTTTTTAATCCAGACGACCCAGATCTAGAACTCAGACGACGTCGCAACTAAAGACCGACGACGTCACAACTCTCAAGTGACGTCGTCCCATCGATGACTTGGCCCAGACGAAACCCTAATGACGGCGACTTGACGGCGTCGCTAGCAAAAGGCGACGCCGTCGCGATTGTAAATCTATATATATAATTCAATTTTTCTGTATTTAAAAAGGTAGAATTTATGAGAGCAAACCCGAACTCAGTTGTAGTCCGACTTGGACACTATTCTAGGGTCCCATACCCTATTTTACACATCAAGATAAGTTTGTTATTCCAATTTATCACTATGTCTACCCCATGTTCAATTGATTGTGTGTATGCTTGCTTTTCTAACATGTCTAGCTAAATTACTTGTGTGTTTGATAGATCTATGAAACCTAGTTATTGATTGTTGTTAGGTTGTTTTTTGTCTTAATTGATATAACCAAAGACAAATACAATAAAGAGAGTGTATACCTCGTACATATCTTTAGATTCTCTTTTTAACTTAGGAGTGCAACTAGGCTTTTGTTGTATTTAATGCATGAGTATGCTTGAAGACGATAGGGTGCTCGGAGGAAATAGCCTTGGCTTGCTGATCCCGTGAATCCTATAGGAGAGATAACCTCATAGAACTAGGGAATACGCATACCGCACCACTAATAGGAATACAACGCGTTAAGATAAAGGACGTGACAATTCAACCGACCAATAAAAGATAACTAGGGAGTAATAGTATCTAAGTGAACACATCTTTAATCACCATACGAGCACACTTCAATTAAACATAGCTATCCGTAGTAATTAGATAACTAGATAAATAGATAATTAGTAGAAGTAGAGAAATTTGTAGAAGTACCACCCCCCAATCAATTGCCCCGAGATTTTACCCTTGCTTTCTATTAAAAAAATCATCCTCAACCCCACTTTTTCGTCATAATTTTTTTCTAGCATTCCTATTCCCCTAAAGAACGATATCAATCCCCGAGGCTTACCCCATACTACTCTACATCGATTAGGTTCACTGCTTAGAGGGTTGAAAAGCTTGATCGTTGAAAAGGAGGTTTTCTCGACCCCGAACACTCTGTATCAAGTTTTTGGCGTCGCTGTCGGGGAATAGAATAACTAGTTAGACTTCTATCTCATTTAGGTTCCCTTACTTGATTCCTATCAATTAATATTTTTTCTCATTTTCATTAGCTTCCTTGTACTCTATCCCTTTTCTTTGTGTTTTTGTTCGTAACCTTGTCACTTATCACCATGGGTGACAATCCACCACCAAATGACAATCAACCACCACATCAACTTCTTCCACTCAACCCACCACCACTTGACCCGCCAAGAGGCCATAATCTTGGTGAATACTCTTGACCGAGCCATCAAGGCTATAGGAACACCATTGAGCTCCCCATTCAAGCTCAAACTACGTTCCTGCGATCCGACACCATCCGGTTGGTGCAAACCGGATGTGCATTTCATGGACTTCATTCCGAAGATCCTAAACAGCATCTCAAGGACTTCCTTAAAATCGTTGACTCTATCGACCTTGATGCTACCACACGGGAGACCACGCGCTTGCGTCTCTTCCAATTCTCTCTACGAGACCAAGCTAGTAATTGGCTTGAGCGACTTCCCGCCGGATCCATCTCAAGTTGGGATGATCTCACCACTCGTTTCCTAGCCCAATTTTTCCCGCCGGGGAGAACTACCAAACTAAGGAATGACATCTTGATGTTCCAACAACGTCAAGGTGAAACTCTCTACGAGACGTGGACTCAATTCAAGGACTTGCTCCATAAAGTCCCTCATCACGGCGTCGATCTTTGGCTTCAAGTCCAAATCTTTTACGATCATGTCAATCTCTCAACTAGGCAAACCATCGACCAAGCGGCCAGTGGCAAACTTAGTGAACTTACCGCGGAAGAGTCGTGGGGTACAATAGAGGACCTTGCCCTCTATGACAACGAATGTTGGAATGACCCTCGTGAGTTGCCCAAAACCGTCAAGGCAATCTCCTTGCCTCTCATTGACTTACAACCTTCCAATCGTAGGATGCTCGAACTTGAAGATCAAGTCAAATTCCTAATGAGCTCCTATGAAACTCCTAAGCCCTCACGCCAAATGAACAAGGTCTCTTCCTTGTGTGAGTTATGTAGTGGTCCCCATGACACTCGTAATTGCAAAAGACTCCCCGAACAAGCTTCCATGGACTACGCATCCTCTCGTACCAATTAAATGGGAGGAAGATTCCCCACAACACCCAGACCTAGGACTTTCAACGAAGCCCGAGAAGCATTGAGGGGAAAACCCGACTATAATTGGGGTCAAACCAAAGAATTCACCTTTAACGACTCCCCATGGCCCAAAAAACACAATCAAAGATCTCATGGCCCTAGTCAACAAAACCTATAAGGGATGATGCAACACCTAGTTACATCCCAAGAAGCCCAAATAACCAAGCTTTCTGACCACTTTAACCAACAACAAATTGAGATGGATAGGAAGATAAATAACCTTTTGAAAGCCATAATCAATAATGATAGGACGACCACCGAAAAGGTTAATGCCATCTCGACTCACTCTTTCAAAGCTTCTGTTGTTAATATTAAGGACCCGAGCAAGTACTTCAAAACTAGGGACCCGTCTTCATCAAAGCATGTTCACTTCGTCAATGCCATCACCCTAGTGAAACCAAATAGGAATAGTGATGAAGCGAACCATGAGACGGTACTTGAGGTTAGTGAGACTCCTAAGGATGAATCAACCGATGAAATAGATGAAGTAGATGATGAATACTTCAATAAGTTTCCTACGGATGAGGAACTTTCATGCCACCCACACCTAATGCGCGACATTCGTCACATTTATACTAGGAGATGCCCACGAATCACCTTTGGAAATCCTAGAAATCTCAACATACCATGTTGCATAGGACATCTTTTCGTGGCAAAGGCCTACATTGATCGCAAGTCCTAAATAAACATCATGACTAGCACGTACTATAATTGGGTAATGAAAAAACCTATCCCAAATAGGCAAGACACCAATGATCCTAGAGTTAGATGTAATTTCCTTGGTATTAGTTAAGGGATTGCCCGTCTATGTAGGTAGCTTCACGTACCTTATGAATTTCGTGATTGTGAAGGATATTAGTACGGCTATAGATCCTAGCTTGTCCCATGTGGTTCTAGGAAAGTCATTCGTAGATAGCACCGGGATGACTTATGATCCATCGTTAGAGATAGTTAGATTCAAGGATGAGACCGATGACGTTGCCTACCAAATGCCATTTAAGATTGAAAAATTTTCATCACTATCCAATGATGAAAAGAAACTTAAGCTATCGGTCTACTATAGGAATGAGGAGGATAATAAAAGAGGAGTAGACTATGTGATGAATAAGATATTTGGGTTCTATAAAGAGTGTGTGAAACTAGGACCGGAATACAGAACCAATTGGGGGCAAGATGACTACTTAGAAAGATGCATGATAGGACATAACTATGCCATAGAAAACCCCAATAGAGATCGTCATGAGGAAGAAGATGACGGTAAGGAAGTCACGTAGGAGCACAACTTCGAGTCTAGCTACAAGACTCATAAATAAAGAAAAGCGCTTCGTGGGAGGCAACCCATGCTTAATTGTTTGCTTGTTTTGTTTTTCAATTTGTGTGTTTTATATCTCTTTCATTGTTGTTTATTCTCATGTTAGACTTTGTGAAAATGCTTTATTTTGTCTTTAACCTCGTCTTAATTACATATAAAGGTATTTTACAAAAAAATAAGTGTAAGGAAGATCACATAAGTTTTTAAGAACATGAACATGAGAATTACAACTATTTAAATTGATATATATATATATATATATATATATATATATATATATATATATATATATATATATATATATATATATATATATATATGTGTGTGTGTGTGTGTGTGTGTGTTTGTTAGAGTCAAATGCTTGTATCGAGTCATAATGAATATTTTGCAGGAATTTTTCCAGGTTTTAATGATGTAATTTTTCCAGAAAAATGCAGCAGACCACTTCGGCGTCAGGATTAAAGCCTGGCGACGTCAGGCAATGTAGAAACAGAATGCTCAGTTTTCGTTTTCTGTGCAACTTATAAATTTTTGGAAATTCCCAGGTCTTAATTTTCCAGAAAAACTGCAAACATCCATTCCACAAGCATTATATCTTACTTGCTTTCTAATGTAGTTGTGTGCCATATATAGTTTTATTGCCGATTTTACGCGAAGGTTTTGTTGTTTTCTTATAAGTGTGCAGGTTATATTGAACAAGAAGAAGAAACACACATTAGATGAAGATTATTACTTATGCATTCTTCTTGAAAGAAAATTTAACCGCAACTTCACACATATCCTACCAAGCTAATCAGGGGAGTACTAGTTTCTTTTCCTTACTTACCTTCTTTTATCATAACTTTGATGCTTTCGGGGAACATTGAGGACAATGTTCAGTTTAAGTGTAGGGAGGGAAAATAAAACGGGGACTTAGAAACTATTCACTCACTTGATCATTTGTCTTGTCCTTGGTAATTTGTGTAATAAACTATGAAAAATATTCGTTAGGGCAATTTTAGCACCAAATTTAAAATGTTTTATGACATTTACGAGCTAAACTTTAGTCTTAATAAAGCTTCTCATTGATAGGAATTATATGATTAGCACAAAAACCCTTTTACCACTCAAATTCTACCCAAAAGGTTCGCCCCCTAGATCTTTAGGAATAAAAGCATTCATCTTTAATGCTTAGTGAGTGTACTGGTAGTAAAATAGATTATAGAACTTGTTTTGTGATGCATTCCGAGATCGCTAGTGAGACTACACTTGTGTAGTTAGGAGTAACTAAATGATAAGAGGCATTAGGATAACCCTTGTTTGAAACTTGTATTATAATTACATCTTCTACATCGGTTGAGTAATTACCCCACACCCTTGCAATGTACTCATCTTTAGTACACGATAACCCTAGTTAACCCCTCAGAGCCTATCCTTTTCGCGGTTCTAGTGATGTTTTGGTTTTTCGAAATATCAATGAAGAGCATTGTTTACAATCCACCCCCAAATGTACACTCAAATCGCCTTAGCCTACCTTGTATGCACTCATCTTTAGTGCATTATTGTTATCATTATTAAACCTTTAGTTCAATTATCTAGTTACTTGCATGGTTGTTAACTCGAGTCATATCATTTGTACACAGTTTTGGGATGATTGGGACTCATGGGTAAAAGTAATATTTTATGGAGTAACGTGAAAGAACGATAAATTCAAATTCCCTTTGTCTACATAATTAAATACTCCAAGTGTTTTGATCTTTATAAATCGGGTCAATTAGTGTTAGAGAAATAAAAACTCAAGTGTAGGGATGCACCTATAAATCCCTTATATTTTAATGTTATCGTAGAGGATGGTAGAGTAAAAAGGTATGAGAAGAAAAAATCGAAAAAAAATAAAAAAGAAGAAAAAGAGATGTCAAAAAAATGAGAAAAACATATGGGCTACCATCCTACATCTATCTTTATGTTTATGTTTTTAATTTATGTTTGTTTTGTTTCAAGTTATCTAGTGTTAGTGAGTCGAGTCTTGGCTTAGCAACGCCACATTTTACATGCTTGTAACATAAGATTTTTGACTTGCCACCACTAAATATCCCCTATCCAACAAAACCTTTTATTTCCCTATCCTATGCCTAACGTTACAACCCTTGTAAAGACCTCTTAGATAGTTGTTCCTAGGTGCTTACGTCAAAGCGGTGAAGGTTTGATCTATTCTCAAGCTTATGGTAATCTATGTACTACGCTAGGTAATGAGTGTTTATCTTTCATTTCAATTCATATTATATTTCATATAAACCTGAGAGATGAGAGAATCCAAACACCACTTGTGAGGTGCTAGTATATAATTTTCGCGCTTGTTATGATTATTATGGCGCTTGTACTTGTTGTAAACTATTTTAAACTAATGTTTCATGCCCCCTAACTTATAAATTGATTGGTTAAAAGCACATTTGCTTGAGGACAAGCAAAAACCAAGTGTAGGGATATTTGATAAGAATTTAAAACGTTCGCTTTTAGGGGGTCATTTAAGTCCTATTTCGACACATTTTATATCCGTTACTGCTTAAAATCATCCCTTTTTACTTTTTAGGTCTTTTGAAAGCAAAATACTGGAATGAAGCATATTTGGACGAAAAGGAGCAAAAACATGAAGAAAATGGCAAAGTCAAGATCGAAGACACTCAAGGCTACTCAGCAGAACCTGACGGCGTCCCATCCAAAGGGCGACGCCGTCCCTCTATGAAGACTTGATTAAAAAGTGCATGCGACGGCTCAGTGGAATTTTTGATCCTAAAGCCTGACGGCGTCAAGCCTAATATATGAAGGGCGTCGCTCACATTTTTCACTCCAGAAGACCCAGATCTAGAACTCAGACGACGTCACAACTCTCAAGTGACCCCGTCCCATAGATGACTTGGCCCAGACGAAACCCTAATGACGGCGACCTGACGGCGTCGCTAGCAAAAGGCGACACCGTCGCGATTGTAAATCTATAAATAGAATTCGATTTTTCTATATTAAAAAAGGTAGAATTTTGGAGAGCAAACCCTAACTCAATTGTATTCTGACTTGGACAGTATTCTAGGGTCCCACACTCTATTTTACACATCAAGATAAGTTTGTATTCCAATTTATCATTATGTCTACCCCATGTTCAATTGATTGTGTGTATGCTTGCTTGTCTAACATGTCTAGCTAAATTACTTGTGTGTTTGCTTAGATATATGAAACCTAGTTATTGATTGTTGTTAGGTTGTTTCTTGTCTTAATTGATATAGGCTTAGGAGTGCAACTAGGCTTTCGTTGTATTTAATGCATGAGTATGCTTGAAGACGATAGGGTGCTCGGAGGAAATAGCCTTGGCTTGCCGATCCTGTGGATCCTATAGGAGAGATAAACTCATAGAACTAGGGAATACGTGCACCCTACGACTAATAGGAATACAACGCGTTAAGATAAAGGACGTGACAATTCAACCGACCAATAAAAGATAACTATGGAGTAATAATATCTAAATGAACCATCTTTAATCACCATACGAGCACACTTCAATTAAGCATAGCTATTCATAGTAATTAGATAACTAGATAATTAGTAGAAGTAGAGAAATCGGTAGAAGTACCACCCCCCAATCAATTGCCCCGAGATTTTACCCTTGCTTTCTAAAAAAAGATAAAAAAAAGAATCATCCTCAACCCCACTTTCTCGTCATAAATTTCTTTCTAGCATTCCTATTCCCCTAGAGAACGATATCAATCCCCGAGGCTTACCCCATACTACACTACAACGATATTTGGTTCACTGCCTAGAGGGTTGAAAAGTTTGCTCGTAGAAAAGGAGGTTTTCTCGACCCCGAACACTCCGTATCAAAAATCAATAGGATGGAGACTTGGACAAAGATATAGAGTTATATATCTATGTCTTAGCTTCGTTTCGATGGGTGGCTCAACCCACAACTCCACCCGATGAATTAAATAGGAAATCTTTCGTAAAAGTAGTCCAAAATTGGTAACCTGATTTCAATGGCCAAAAACTCTTAAATTTTGTAAATAACTTCCTGTTGATGTTCAAATGGAAGTTGTAGCAGACCCTTTAACTAAAATGTGGCCGCTAGAATGAGGTCAATCAGAGTTGTAGTTTGTAAACTAGAGGCATTTTGTGGGACTGAATTGTGCAGCTAAAACTTAGCTTTGACACTTAAGGGTATATTAGTAACTCTACACAGGTTATGAAAATTTTAAGATAGTGGGATCCACAAATATGATAAATACTCTCAATTATCTTTCCGCAAACGTAAAAACCAAATCATAACTCTTTCTATTTTAGGAGTAGCGAATTTTTTAAAATCATATAACTTTTATAAAATCAATCAATTTTGTTTTAAGATTTGTAAAAGAATTATATAATGATCAAAACTAGTCCCTAAAGGTTATAAAATTTTAAAAACACTAAGTATAATGTATAATCTATATGTAAAAGCTTTATAAAACTCATTTGCATATTTACGTTGTCATTTTTGAACCTAAGACGCAACGTATTATTTTAAGTTGCTTCTAAGGGTTTTCCCGGCTCACTCGTCATTTTTATTGCATGTTTGCTATCATATTTACATAAGGTGAATTTATAGCCCCTACTTTTACTCAATTAACTATTTTATAATTTACTTGGGAGAGATAAGTGCTATAATTTTTACGGATACAAGTGCTTTAAAACTATATGCTAAACTGAATTTATTATTGCCTAAGTACCACAATTGCCACCAAAGTCCCTGAGTATCATGAACCATTAATTACTCTGTGAGTAAGCACGAATACTGTGGATAGATCTATCAGA
>BPTQ01000006.1:55706017-55777182 GCA_019973895.1 Chrysanthemum seticuspe | reverse complement strand
CAAATTCTGATGTTTGAAAAATTACAATTGTTTATGAGTCCCACTGGTTCAGAAATTGTACCTAAATGATTTAGGATTGTCAAAACTTACTTGAGTTATTTAACCACCTCTATTAAACACTGGAAAGTGCACCAAAGTTTTTTTTACACTTAGAATGCAAAAAATGTGTGCGGATGGTATATTTGTACGGTAAACATGGGGGACCCAAATCTAAGAGAATAACCGTACTATATCATACCAAAGGTAATTTCATCTCAAGTTAAGTAGTACTATAAGGAAGTCAAGGTGTGTAGAAAGTGTATTTCGCTTTTACCAGCGAAGAAAATTCTCGGTGAAGAAATATCCTCCCTGAAGCAATACATCTTTTGAAAATTAAAATAACTGTTGAGACGATATTCAAAGAGTATCCGTTGAAGCATAGTAATATAGACGAGAGTATGATTAGACATTGTAGAGGTTTTAGTTCAGTCGTTATCTTCCGTTGACTTACACAGTGAAGTATCGTGTTTCAAGTTCTATATCTTTTGCTGGAGATTTACTCTGTAAAATTTTACAATGATAAACTAATAATAACTTTAGTCTCAATGTTTTTTTTCTCCAGGGCTCCATGTTCAATGTATATGTAAACATTTGTCATAGTTTACCACGATTTCTATACGTAAATTCAGAAGTTTTGTACGGAACTGAGTTTACGAGGTTGGGGTTCAATAGCGGAATACCTGGACTCTATTTGTACGATTTTTGCAGTTGTTTTTAACATCTCACTTTAAGTGTCCACAATCCTATATTGAAAAGTGTATGTGTAGTTTGGTATTGTGTTTCATCGTATATCTACCTTAAAATCTCTCTCTTTCAATCTCCAAATCCCTTGAAATCACTCTCTTTCACTTTCTATAATAATACTCGAGGTTGAGAGATGGAACCTTCCATCTCTCATAAATATCAGAATGTATTGAGCGGTGTGAAACCCGACACCTAGTCCGTATGTCACCCATTTCTGGGCAGGCAGGAGGTGCCACAATGAATTGATTTAATGATGAATTGAATTTTCTTGATGCTGATGCTCGAAAGATTGCTAATGTATATGAACTCCACTGGCTGAGAAATTATGGCCCTTAAAGATTAAGGATTGTTAGAGGGGGATTCCCTCCAGTGGAGTTATTACATGGTTTTAATGTAACTTATGTTGATCTATAATGTAATTGTGAACTAGAACGTAAGAACTACATCAAGAAACGTGAATTTGAGCATCAGTAACTAAGAAGTGTTACGTGCAAACCAATAAGGTTCACCTCCAGAAAATGACTAGGTGCACTACTATTAAAACTCGGTAGTAAACTCTAGTAGTCGATAGTTGTTAGAGACTCTGTAGGTAACACCACAACACTGAAACCCTGGCTGTACGAGTGTAAGACCTAGTACTATAGAAGAGTAGTCTCATCGCCTTCGAAATCAACTAAGTACTATAACCGTCGTCGCATCGTCTTCGAACCACACTTTTATAGTCTCAGTAACTACGTGATTAGTACTAAAGAAAACTCTACTTACACAATTCACTCGTACGCCGACACCTAACTGGCGAAGTAAGACTAGTCGACGTTTGCAGCCCGCATGGACGTATGTTGTCAATCGTTGTTTAGCGTGCTTTCACAGAAACTAGTGAAAGCAACTTAACTCCATGTGCCGGGTGCCAAGGGGCAACTAGTCATGTTCATGACGGACACTAGTCCATCCTAAGGATTCTTAGAGGAACTGTCCCAAAGCGTCGACAAGATCGACAAGAGTTTGGCCTTGTAGAGTTTCTTCTGTCGTGCCTCACTCACTTGGTCGCTTAAAATTCAGGTGACTAACTACTTTTCTCTAAACTTTTTGTTAGCACATAACGAGTTATCTTTAACAAAAACGTTATGTTGCTTCCAAAATAACTTTTAGTTAATAGTTAGTATTTTTATGGAAAACCAAACTTTTTACTCATGTGTCAGCTACACGATTTCTTTTCTCAAAAATTCGTGTTTCTGGCCAAAAAGTTTCCATAGGCAGTTAGGTATTGGACTTGGTCCAAACTAAGTTCTCTAACTTAGCGGGGTAATAAAGACAAGTCAACAGTGTACCAACCAGATATATTATCTAGAGTGTACGGTGGATGGTCCTCGAACAAACTACAACCGAGGTCTTCCGAAAGGTAGAAGTGTTAGAAAGCTCGTAGTCGTAGTTCTTTTAAGTTAAGTAGTAATTTAGTTAAGTAACACCGTGGAGGACGGACGGGTCTTTACCCACTGTATGCCTGATCCACAGCCCAAAGTGTGGCGAGTTATGTAAGACTATAAATACTCTCTACCTTCCAAGGTAGAGAGTTGGAGCTCATAATAATATCTTTCACTTTCTCTCACTAAAGTTCCCTAAACCTCTAACTTTCTCTCTCTAAAATTCCATCTATATGCTACTTTGTGTTATGGTTTGATGTGTATGTGAAAAGTTATATCCTAACACCTGTGAATTTCACTCTACAATTTTTGTTGACGTTTTTAGCATGTTTATCTCAGGTCCATAAGGCGATAACTTGGGGTTGGAGCATTTGAGTCAAGGCATGTTTTGAAGACTTAAATGCATATCTTTAGCACCATTTGATACTGTTTACAAATGTATATGTAACTTGTACCTCGGGACCTCTTTTTTTTGTAACTCTGATTTCAATAATAATCAAATAGTAACATTTTAAAATGTCTCATTTAGAGGTCGTTTTCTATATCTTGAACTTTGTGCTATGAAGTGACACATTCAGTTGCCTTCTATTGCTGACTTGATTTTGGAGATGTTACAGATTAGTATGAGAGCAGATATAATGATACGAAGTTGCCTATGAGAAACTTATAGCAGAGTTGTCAATAAAATTAAAAGTTTTCTACATAACGAAGTCCCTCCTATAAAGAAGTGGCTCTTAAAAGAAGCGACCATTTTCGCTTTATGTGAAAGATGTGTGGAACTGAAGGAATATCATGATGAATTGAACTCTACTTTAATGGAAACCATACTATATCATGCCAATAAGAGAATCTAAACCCAGGGGGTACAAATGGCATGTTTATATGGTAGGCGTGTGTAAAAAACGTAAGATTCACATTTTTTTTGAAACCACGTGAAAGGTCACAAATTATCTCCACCAATTTATTGAGTTCATTCAAAACTGTTAGGATTTAGTAAATCCATGTTAAAGACTTGGTCACCCTGAGTATTTGTTAACATTAAAAAGTTTGTAGTCTTAAACGTTTAGTAGTTAGTTAAGTAACACCGCGGATGACGGATATGTCTTTACCCACTGTACACCAGATCCACAGCCCGAAAGAGGGCGTTTTGTAAGACACTATAAATACCCTCTACCCTCCAAGGTAGAGGGTTGGAGCTTTCTAAACTTATGCCATTACTTTCTCTCTTTACAAGTTCCCAACCTCTAACTTTCTCTCTCTAAAACTTCTAACATATTCGATCCATAAGACTTTGTTTAGTGTATTTAGATAACCAATTTGTTACAAAAACCGTTGAATACTACCCTTTTTTTTTACCAAACTTACATTTGCCTAGAGCTTTTTTATTTTTAACAAATTAGAGATTTAAGATGAAGTATATATTTCGAAAGTTTTATGCTAGTGGCGCACGATAAAATATTACACATATGACCAGCAATTTTTCTCAATAAAAATGCTAATCCTGAGAAAGAGGATTAAAATGTGGCGAGGAAGCACATCAAACACATCTTATAAATTTTAAAGGGGTTGCTAATGTTGGCAACATAGATGCAATCATGATTGTTTATATGTCACTCAAGTTCGATTTATACTGCTGAATTAGATGCAAGGAGATCCTTGAGATGTTATAATTTACCAAAAAGAAAAGCCGATTGTCAGCATCAAATCTGCTATTCAGCCATTGGATTTCTTTGACTACCTCAGAAGTAGAGTACATGGCATTGTTGGAGGCGGATAAAACATTATAACTTAATCAAGGAGATTCGAGCTTCAACAGATTGTATCAGAAATCAATGAGCTTCAATCAAGGCATTGGAAATTCAAATTGGGAAAATAGGTAAAGTACTTCAAGAGAAGGGTTATGGAGCTCTCCCTAGCTCAATTGAAACAAACCCACATGATCATGTTAAATCTATCACAATTTATGAGAAACCAATTTCCGATTCTTGTTTTATATATGATTCTTTTAGTTTTGTTCCTAAAATTTTGCAGGATAAAAAGGTAGATGGTGTAACAAAGATGATGATGATAAGAAGCAATTGGTCAAACAAAATAGCCCATCAGTTCCTTTTCATGGATGATTGAGAGAGAATAGTAGTGCTGACAAGGAATCCTTGGATGATTTGAAGAAACTACATATGAATGTGCCAAATATGGAGACTCTGAAAGATGCACCTGAATCTGCCATCACTTTAAAGAAGTTGTTGAAGGAGAAGTTAAGGATTGAGGAGGAGATAAAAGCAACAATGAACGTGCACTACTAAGCAATTTTAAAGGATGTTTTACCTCCAAAATAAAAGGACCCATGGAGTTTTATTTTACCTTGTTGTATTGGTAAGAATACTTCTAATCAAGCCTTAGTTGACTTAGGAGCTAGTGTTAGTGTGATGCCTTACTTAACTTTCATTAAGTTAGGATTAGGTGAATTAGCTCCTACACACTTAATTATAGAATTGGCTGATAAAACTGTTAAATGTCCCGTGGGAATAGTAGAATATATGTTGGTAAAAATTGATAGATTTGTCTTTCCCGTAGACTTTATTATTCAAGAGATGCCCGAGGATGTACAAATTCCATTGGTCCTAGGAATACCATTCTTGTCTACAGCTCATGCTAAAAATGATGTGTTTAATTGAGAGTAGGGAATGAAAAAGCAGTCTTTAAGAGTGATACTTTAATTTGTAACAAAACTAAGTCTCTTTGTGTGATAGGATTGCTTGAACAAATGGATATATTAAACTATTAAGCTAACACACTGAGTTATTAAGCTAACTCTCAACTGCAACACCTCAATGTAAACACTCAGTTTATATGATTTTGTGACTTAAAGTTATTAATCTTCTTTTATTAGTATTTTTTACATCCTCTAAACTAATATATGTGTGTTACCACGACACTGCAGGTGGGAAATCTTCATTTCATACGATTAGTAGAATTACAAAACAGAACATTGGTTACAACATTAGATGATGTTCTGCACTAATGTCTTCCTTACTAATAGCTTAATTAGTAATATGTGACTATACGTTTACCATAATGTAACTACCTATTGACGTACAACTCATCATTCATAAAACCATCCTAATTTAAAATTCTAAAAAGTGAAGCTATTAGAAATCTATATGCGACTTTTGTTACTTCAACGAGCATGTTTCGTTGATAGCATCTCTAGCTTGTATAATTTATAATGGGTCAAATAGGTCTTTAATAGCCTTCATAAATAGCTACTGTAATCATGCATTTTCAGTGTGGTATTGGTACATTTTTTGGGTTGTATTTGTACTCCTGCTACTTCTAGGATGATGGTTTTGGGTTCATGTTCAAGCCTGACTAGGATAATGCATTTGAACGGCACAGTTGCTACTAACCATTTTGAATATGTGATTTTGAACCATGAGCAGGCATGATATGAAACAATGCTTTTGGTTAATTTTAATGTGTTTTAGTTTTAATAAGCTGCTAATATAGTTTTGATTTGTTAGGTTTTAACTTATGAACTGATATATGTTATTTTTGACAGGGAGAAATGAAGGCTATTAAAAATGCTATCAAAGAAAAAAAGATGGATTACAAGACAGATCGCCTGATCATCGAAGAAGTCATGGATTCTCACAATCGGGGATATATTGCGGGTGTGGGCATGGTGGTACCGGGGACGGGCTCGAGTTCTAGGAGCTCACAAGCGGACCAAGGTTTTTGTACCCGAGAGGAGGTTGAAGAGATGAAGAAGACACATGCTATGGAGCTAGAGGAGCAAAGAAACTTGTTTAAACAATTTCTAGATTTCTACAACCGTCAACAAGGTACACCCGCTTCACAGTTTCATATTCCCGACTCATCCACTCCTATGTTTCCTGGATCTACATATACTCGTGGCGGTCCTAGTACTACTCATTCCGACCCTAGTTCCGATCTCGACCTTGATAACTGTTACAAACCGACAAGTGTTGATGAAGATGATGCTGGTAATAGTGAGCATGATAATGTTGGTGATGGTGGTAGTACCGTAGTAGTAGTGAGTTTGATGATGATGAGTAGTCACTTTATGATAGATTATTATTATTTCTATGGATCTTCTTTTGTAATTTGAACTACGGGAAGTATATTAGTATTTGTATGGATCTTCTTTTGTAATTGGTCGGTTTTGAATGAACGAATAAATGGAAGCATTTTGTATTATTGATATGGAATAGCAGCAATGCTGCTGCTGGTATTTCATGCACGAATTCTTTCAGTGACAATAGAGGCGTCGCCAAAAGTGTAGTTCCCTTGTCACTAAAAGTTCCCCGCCAAAATATCCCTCTATAAAGACCCACTTTTGGCTACAGACAGTATAGTTCCCCACTTTAAAAAAAATATATTTAAAAAATAATCAAAAAGAAAAAAAATTAGCGACAGATGGTGTCGTAGCCAAAAACACAGTACCCACTCTGGTCAAATTTTTGTTTTGAAAATCAGTTGGCCCCAACAGCTGTAGCCAAAAGTTAACTTCTTCTGTAGCTAAAGGTTTCTGTGACAGAGTTTGGGCGACAACACATTAGGCTAGAACCTTTTGTAGCCAAAACCATTTGCTACAACAAAATCCCTCTTTTAGGCTACGACCATTTCTGTAGCTAAAAGTGGCTGGTGTTGTAGTGAACTAGTATATATATATATATATATATATATATATATATATATATATATAGTGTTGAACGAATTAAGACGATATGATGTCTACATTTAAAATACACTTCGACATTTATGACCCTTTAAACCCGTTTGAGGTGAAACGTAACCTAACTTGACCAACTCCAAAGTATACAGATAGAAAATTACCCATTAGTTGTGTTCTTTAACTCCCACCCAGCTAGATCAGATGCTTCTTTAAGTGTCGTTTTCCATTTTCTTGCAGCCTTTTTTGTATTAAATTTAGCAAAGGCTTTTCCAACAGCCCCACTTTGTTTCCGGACTTCGGTAGGTTCCACATCATAGAAGACTGGGTAAGCAGTATGCTCGGCTGCATTATGGCATTCCATAATCTTCACAAGCTCATCCAAGCACCAAGATAAAGAAGCATAGTTTTTGGAGAATACAATAATGTAAAATTTAGACTCTTCAATGGCTTTGATAAGCTCATCGCTGATTTTTCTTCCTTTCTTGATTCTCTCGTCATCTTTGTAAGTGTAAATACTTTTTTTTCTGGAGAACAAAATAAAGATGATCAACGAAGTTCTTGCGAACGTCTTCACCGTTGAAACTCAAAAAAACGTCATACTTAAATCTCTTTTGAATGGTTGAAGTTGAAGAAGACGCCATTAAAGATATGTTTGAAGTATCTTATTCTTGTAATTGGGTAGAACTGAAAGAAATGGGTGCCGGCCAAGAAAAAGAAAATGAGATGAATAACATTAAGACCATGGTTTAAATAAGTGTTTATTTTATTTGGCGGATAAACAAAACCCCTCAATTGTTATAAACGTAACTACTCGTATTTGTTTCTTTTTTGACTTTTACTATTCGGTTGTAAGGAATATTTGCTTATGATATTTCCTATGGATAAGTAAATAAAACGTAAATTAAGGGTTTTCCTTTATATGAACGCCACTATTTGAACATGTCATCGAATGTAACAAATCACTAAGTTAATTTTGCACCCGGTCGATTGGTCACATTTTGGATATTCCAAGCTTCATCGTTTTACTTCAAAACTTTCATCGTTCTGTTCCCTCCTAGCTTAGCTTATTGTTAGCATAAAAAAAATTTTCAAGCTTAAAAATGTTATATTTATAATAGAAAAAAACTATAAATGTTCAAAAAATATTTTCGTTCGGTTTTGGTTTTCATTTTGCAAAAACCATATATAAACAGAAAATTGAATATTTAATTCTATTCAATTCGGTTTTGGTAAATTCGGTTCGGTCACAAATTTGTTTCAATTTAATTCGATTCAGTTTCGGTTTTCGATTCTTTGGCCGATTTCTAAACACCCCTAACTTATTGGGTTAACTACATTTTTTATCCTTGTGGTTTGTTGCGTATTTCACTTTGGTTTAATTTTTCAAAAAGTTTCGGATTTAGTCTAAAAGTGATACTTTCGTTCCACTTTCAGTCCATTTTGATAATGACGTTAGTTTCGTTAGTTAAGTCCAGTCGTCAAGTGGCAACGTTAGTCATTTATACTAATCGTCGTTTGCATCGTTGGTCCTTTGTACCAATGATCGTTCGCAACGTTTTTCGAGTTAGTCATTTATACTAACAATCGTTTGCAACATAAATCCTTTATAACAACGATCGTTTGCAACGTTAGTCTTTTTATATTCGTCTTTATTTATGTTTTTATACACACTTTATACACGTTTTCAGACACGTTTTTATAGAGTTTTTTATACGCACATTTTATACATGTTTTTATAAAAGGTTTTATTCACGGTTTTATATACGTCTTTATAAACGTCTTTATTTACACTTTTATACACGTTTTATACACGGTTTTATAAACATTTTTATACACGCTTTTATATACGTTTTATACACGTTTTTACGCATTTCTATACGCATTTTTGTATACGTTTTTACACACGTTTTATACGCGGTTTTATACACATTGTTATACACATTTTTTTCACTTTTGTGCACGTTTTTACGCATTTTTATACACGTTTCTATACACGTATATAAAAACATGTATAAAAACACGTATAAAAACGTGTATAAAAACATGTATAAAACCATCTATAAAAAATTAAAAATATGTATAAAACGTGTATAAAATATGTATAAAACAACGTATAAAAACGTGTGTAAAAGCGTGTTTAAAAATGCGTATAAAAACGAGTGTAAAAACGTGTACAAAAAGGTGTATAAAAACGTGTATAAAAAAAAATATAAAAAACGTGTGTAAAAACATGTATAAAAACATATATAAAAATGTGTATAAAAATAAAAATGTGTATAAAAAATTTATAAAACATATATATAAATGTGCGTATAAAAACGTGTATAAAAGCGTATATAAAATCATACATAAAGACGTATATAAAAGGACCAACGTTGCAAACGATATTTGGTATAAAGGACTAATGTTGCAAGCGATTGTTTGTATAAATTACTAGCGTGGCAAACGTTGCAAACGATCGTTGGTATAAAGGACTAACATTGCAAACGACCATTAGTATAAAGGACTAATGTTGCCACTTGACGACCGCACTTAACTACCAAAACTAACGTCGTTATCAAAATGGACTGAAAATAGAACGAAACCACCACTTTTGGATAGAATCTGCAACTTTTTGAAAAATTAGATCAAAAGTGAAATACCTCGTAAACCACAAAGACCAAAAATGTAGTTATCTCTTACTTTTATCAACTTAACTTAGGGGTGTTTATCGGTTCGGTTATCGGGTTGTTCGGTTAATTTTTTTCTGGGTATAACCGAGAATCGAACTCAAATTGATTAAACCGAACCGAATAACTGAAAACCGAACACCCATAACCGAAACCGAACCGAACAACCCGAATTACATAAATTTAATTGTTTATTCATTTATTTATATATATTTATAGAAAAAAAAAATTTCAAACTTAAAAGATGTTTTATATATATATATATATATATATATATATATATATATATATATATATATACTATAAAGAGTTTTAATATTTTTTTTATATACAAATATTAAAAAATATATATATATATATATATATATATATATATAAATTTATTTGAATTCGGTTTTCGGTTTGGATTGCTAAAACCATAACCGAACCGAAAACCGAATATTTAATTCGGTTCGGTTCAGTTTTGACAAATTCGGTTCAGTTACGAGTTCGGTTTGATTATTTCTGGTTCAGTTCGGTTTTGGTTTTCAGTTTATTCAGATATTACCCAACCCATAAACACCCCTAGCTTAACTTATGAATTAAAAGAAGATTTTGGTGATCGGATAAGTTCCATTAAACATAAGGCTAGCCCCAATAAGGGGTAATCGCCTATAGATCTTGCATATACTCGATCGATTTGTATCGATCCTTGTTGTTGTGGACAAATCGATCGCCAAGCAAACCCAACCAAATAAATCGTCTGGACGATCGAGACTTCAGCTTTGGTTTTTTTGTTTGTGTGTGTATTAATTAAAATAAAAGGTATATTTGTGAGGTATGTTTTTTGTAGTATAGGTTGCCTTACTGGGACACCTAATCGCCTGAAAGTCGCTGGAGAGAGAAAGCTGACGTGACAGTGAAAAGTAAGAGGATTGAATCCCCTTACGGCCTAAGCCCAAATTTCTAAAAGCCCAAAACAATTAATAAAAAACCAAGAATCCCCAAAAATTCAAATTTAAAAGTAACCCCCACTCTGAAATCCAACAAACAAACCCCCAAATTCAAATCACAAAATCCCTCCCATTTCATTTCCATTTCAAACCCTAACTCCGATCACCACATCCACAATGTCATCCGTTCCGCATTTCATCGGCACCGAATTAACGAAACCTCCGTCTGACGGTATCTCGAATCTCCGATTCTCGAACCACTCCGATAACCTCCTCGTATCCTCCTGGGATAAAGTACGTATATGTTTTTCTTCACACCTTGTCAATTCTCAGTATGTGTATTATTGTGTTTTTAAGTTTACGATATCCGAATGAATTGTGTTTCGTATGTTTTACATGAACTGAGGTTAAAAATTAGGCTCTTAGGTATTTAGTTAAGTTTAATTTGATCGTAGGTGTGAATCGTACTAGTTATATTTGATTTAGGGTTTGACTTGCTGTACGGCTGTTGCGTTTCGAGCAAAACTAAGAAGTTTTTATCTGTCGATTTAGCAGTGATCTGTTTTGAAAATATAGTGCTTGACAGTCGACGACTGCTGGTGGTGATTTATACATTTGACCGATTATTTGAACTATGAAGGATTTTATGTCGTGCTTTTAGTAACTTTGTTTCGAAATGGAATGCGTGTTAGGAATTTGTTTCAAGTACAAATTTGTATCTCTAAGACATGTATATACGAGATTTGAGGTGTTTGGATTAGCTTATTTTTGTTGCTTAATAAGGTATTTTTGAGTGTTTGGATTAGCTTATAGTGTTTAAACTCACAAGCTAAGGTAAAAGACCAATAAGAGCATACTTACATAAGCTTTAGGGTAAACATTTGAGGATAGAATTATAACTTAAAACAACCACATACATATAAGCCTAAGCCATTACAAATAAGTTGAGCTTATAAAAAAGGCACATATAAGTCTTAAATCTTAAGCTAATAAGCTTACCCAAACACTAAATTTGGGATTATTTTGCTCTCATAAGCCAATAAGCTACAAAACTAGCTAATATATGTAACCCCTTAATTTGGATCCAACTACTGGTGGTCAAGATTAAAGTTTTTGATATCTTTTTTATGACAGACTGTACGATTGTATGATGCCAGCGAGAATGTGTTGAAAGGAGAGTTTATGCACGGAGGTGCTGTCCTTGATTGTTGCTTTCATGATGATAGTTCTGGTTTCAGTGCAAGTGCTGATAATACTGTCCGCAGGTGAGCAGGACTGATTACATTGAAATTCAGTATCATCGCTGTAGTTATAAACTTTTAATTTACTTTGTGGTTTACAAGGCCTAGTTCGATATTTTCTAACTTGTACTTAGCTGAGTAGAAAAGATGTTCTTAGGTCTTGAATTGCAGTGCTTGTATTTGAATCTACTTTCTACTGTTGTCATGATTTGTGCCCATATTTGGTTATCACGCTCTATTGCAGCATGCCTATGTAAATCACCCCCTTTCATTTACTTTATTGTTTGGAGGGCTATAGCATTGATTACTTGCTAATAGGGTTCATCTATCCCAACCATTCAATTTTTGTATTTTTCCACCAACTTTTCCGGGATTTAAGTTCATGGGAATGAACTAGAGCTAATGCAAACTCTCTTTCTCTCTCTGTCACACCCTTATCTTGAACACATTCTCTTTTCAAAATGGAAAAAACAGGTTGGTTTTATGATATCTATCTATATTGCTTATTATCTGCCTACAATGGGGTACATTGTATGATTGTAAACAAAATAATGTATGACTCATGACCATCTGGACTCGCATGGATTTTCAAGTTGTGCATAGCGTTATTTACCATGTCAGTTGCATTCTCCTATGTCAGGCCTTCATTGTTTTACATGGGAGACACTTCCATCATAATTCATTCTTTCTTGCTTGATATGGTTATGAAAAACGTGTTTCCTAGACCAGTAGACTATTAATTATCTTAATACTCCAATTTATTTACTCTGGCAGTTCGATCTTTATTGATTTTGAACTTCTAATATATAATTCATATAAGCATATCATGCATATGTAGACCGGCTATTTTCTACCACATTGTTAGAAGTTTTGTTTTGGTTTCAGCTCACAAAAAATTTTCTGCTTGTATCTCAGGCTAGTTTTCAATAATGAGAAGGAAGATGTTATTGGAAGTCATGATGCCCCTGTTCGATGCATTGAATACTCTTATGCCACAGGTTGTTCTTGACTGCCATTATACTCGTGTTTTAATATCAGCTGTTTATATTGTCAATGACATGTTCACAAGGATTGTAACTGTCACTAATCACTGATATAAGTGTCGTACTTACTGCTACTTTCGGAGAGCTAATTAAATATCAGAGAGAAATTATAGTACAAAAAAATAAAAGTACTCTATATAAAACCCCTTAAGAATTTGTGAAGAACTGAAGATAACTCGTCCATGCTATAATTAGTATGTCAAACGTTGTAACAAGTTGCAACTTTTCCTCTTCTGTTGACGTTTTTCAGGACAAGTTATCACTGGCAGTTGGGACAAAACCTTAAAGTGTTGGGATCCAAGAGGTGCTAGTTCACAAGAGCGTTCTCTAGTAGGGACATACACTCAACCAGAACGTGTCTATTCTTTGTCTGTTGTTGGGAATCGTGTGGTAGTGGCGACTGCAGGTAGACATGTGAATGTTTATGACTTAAGAAATATGTCTCAACCCGAACAACGAAGGGAATCCTCTTTAAAGTACCAGACGAGATGTGTCCGATGTTATCCCAATGGATCTGGTATTACTTTTGACTGTTAAAGCCCTTCAAAAATATCTTATATTAGCGATCTTTGTTATTTTTATATTATATTAAATAAACTTAAAAAAGTTATCTTTGTGATACTGCTAATGTGTCTTGCAAAGTGGTTCCTTTTTAATACTAGATATATGGCTGTAATAGCGCGTTGGTAAAGTTCTTAGAATTTCCCCCTTTTTCACTGCTTACTTTTATCATGTTTGTGTTTACTTATACTGATTAGAAAGAAATGGTGACTTTCAGGTTATGCTCTTAGCTCTGTGGAGGGTCGTGTTGCTATGGAATTTTTTGATCTTTCCGAGACTGGTCAATCCAAAAAGTATATAACTTGTATCCCCTTCTCTGCTATTTATTGATTATTAAGCCACTTCTTTTATTATAACGCCTTTATACTAATTCAGGTATGCATTCAAATGTCACCGGAAATCAGAAGCTGGAAGAGACATAGTTTTCCCTGTAAACACAATTGCATTTCACCCTGTGTAAGTTTTATTTTTTGGCTACTGAATTCACATCGTTATTAAGTTTATATGCTATACCTATGGCGCTAATCCTCTTAAAAGAACATCAGTTTGCTATTCAACACATAATTTTCTGAAAAAACAACAGAAGGTCTCGGCCGAGGGATCAATTTTATATGTGAAACTAATGTACCAAGGCGGCTGCTTATATGTTTTTTTCATTCTATATACTTAAACTGTTGTCTTCATTCACTAACTTCTTTTACTGAAAAACACCTTAGTTTTGAATATCTAACTATATGTTTTGCATTGATTGAAACCTGCAGCTATGGGACATTTGCAACAGGAGGCTGTGATGGGTTTGTCAATGTATGGGATGGAAACAACAAAAAGAGATTGTATCAGGTATATTTAGTACACATTGCAACATTCTTTAAATTTTTCAAAGTACGTTTTTGCCATGTTCAAGATTCTTATTTTGCGGTATGTCTTCAGTACTCAAAGTACCCTACAAGCATTGCCGCTTTATCATTCAGCAGAGATGGCAGACTGTTGGCTGTTGCATCCAGTTATACATTTGAAGAGGGAAACAAAGTGTGAGAACCCTTTTCTTATCTTAACATCTTTATCTTCTTTTGGGAAGCGACATTCCCAACCCGTTTATTAATAGTTAGGTTGATTTGGGTTATAATTTCATCTTTAACGGCTCAAACTAGTCAAAGTAAGATAATTTGGTAAACATAAATGAGTCAAACATGTTAAAATATTACCTTAATAATGTTATCATATACTCTTTGAATATATATAACACACCAACCACTTAAAATTGTCTTTCTTTTTTCTTTTTTTTCTTTTGAAAAAAGCGGTTTGGCAAAAACTGTTTTGACCCTTAGAATATTACTGTTTTGACCACGTCTTGCCCATTAACTTACGTTTGTTTTTATATTGCAGTCATGAACCAGATGCCGTATTTGTCCGCAGCGTGAATGAAGGTGAAGTGAAGCCAAAGCCTAAAGCCTACCCTAATCCTGCTTCGTAAGTGGAGACTATATAAATGTTGGTTTGTTGAATATTAGGTATCAAAAATGTGTTTTGTCGACTATGTACTGCGAATCTGATATTGCATAGCTTGTAGGCTGATTCCTTAACTGAACGGTACTTATCATCTTGTCCAGCAAAATATCTTTGCAAACTGATGGACAAGTGCTTTTGAGTTAAGGCTATTATTAGCGCGTGTAGATGCTTGATACTTGTGTGCAAATGTTTGTGTAAGCTTGAATTGCTAGTGATTCCTAATATGCAATTATGAAACATATAGTTATTTGAAAGATTGGAGGGTTATGTTTACTGTAAGGCATGTTTTATTAGTTTATGTATCAATGTGAGCCAAAAGATATGATACAAAGATCTGCTCATACACTTGCTATCGTTTGATTCAATTTGCATCATTCTTGTACAAAACGGATGTTGTTTAATTGAGATCGAGTTGCAATTGAATAATCCAATAGTGAATAGGCCCAAATGAAAGTGAATTTTACTGTTGAACATATTACAGAAAGTTGGATCATATAGCCTTGGCTGCTAGATCATCATTTCGACATCTCATTAGTTATTCTTTACATACATTTGTGAATTATAGATAGTACATATTGCCACAATAATTTATGAAAACTCTGATGAATTAAAGTCATGAATCAAGTGCCAAAAAATCCGAACTCCATTATTAAGAGAACGCAATTTTACAAATGAGCTTGTGAAATCACAGCAACGCGCCAGCATTGCAAATGGCTATATAAGATGAGTGCCTGAATGCACAAAGTATTGATGGACTCATAAGCTAAAATATATACTGATACTAGTCTACTGTACTCTGAGTCTCAGGCATGGTTAAAGTGACCCAAGGATACTGTAGCATGCTATTCAAGAATAAATTTAATATTTTAACATAGTAATAAATTTTTTTAGAGCGGTAAAACATGAAAAAACCGTAATTTAGCAGGTGTAAAACAGGGTAAAAACACTCCCTCATATTTTTACATCATCCAAATTTGGACTTGTGCACTTTTTTTTTTCACTTTCTTTTTGTGGGGTAGCAAAGATGTAGAGTAGAAAGGTGTTCATCTTTGGTGTCGACTCGAACCAACTTACGTGTTTACACCTTGACTCATGTGTTGGCAATCTAGAATGTAAATTTATGTTAGTGTGTAAACTTACTATAGTGTATCCATTTTATTGGTAGTGATTACTGATTAGACACAACATAAACCAATAAAAAGAAAGTCATTTGGATATTGGACCCATATATATATACAAAAATATAAATTTCTGCTTTACACCCATATCATTAGATCGAATCAGTTCAAGTTTGATCCAGAAGATGAATGACGTGCCAAAATTTGTGGTTAAACTTAAAAGCTTGTAGTAGCTACGTAAGACATGATGACTTAAAAAAAAAAGTCTTTTGATTGCTTGCTTTTACATCCATCCACGTTGTACCAAACTTTTACGTGGCACTAATAATAAATCCATATATTAATTATGTGTTGTTTTTGGTTGTCCGATCCACAACCTAACTACCTCGTTAATTTGTATTACCTAATAAAACAACACACCTGTCTCGCATTTAAACTTCTATCCGGTTATGATACGTCCTAGTGGCTGGTATATAAAGAGTTTGTTCAAAAAATAAAAAAAATACTTCGAAAAGAGTTGTTTAGTAAAATATTGAAAGGAAAAGTAAAACCAACAGAATTAAATAATCATGCTACAATTGTATTCAAAATAATCATGCTAATAGTATTCGATCTATTTCCATCTACACCTACATCACAAATTACAGCAACAATTACTTTTGCTAAATTTATACTACTTTATAATGCATTTAGGCCTTTTAAAATTAGAAGGCTTAAAATTCAGATTTTTAAAGTTACTTATTATGGAAAGATACTACACATAAAAACACACACTCCCTCTCTCTTCTCTCTACCCTCGTCGGCCACCCTCGCCGGCCACCCTCTTCTCCGGCAACCACCGCCGTCGTCCGGCCACCACCAGTGCCGGCAAATTTTCCGGCGAAATCTTTTTCTTGCCGATTCGATAGATCGGTTAACCTACATCATTTCTGGAGATTTTGAGCCCTCGGCTCCCACCACAGCGCCACCCACGCGCCACCACCGCCGCTGTCACCACCATCTCATCACATCACCACCTCAAAATAGTCATCGGGTACCCGCCGCCGCATTGCGCGGGTACCCTTCTAGTATATCTTCAATATAGTCGAGTGATTGGGCGGGTGAGAATGAGGCTCATTCAGACATGACATCCATTACAACTTTCTCCGCATGTGTGATCTCCTCACCTTTTGCCTTTTCTGGCGAAAGTGGTTTGAGCTAGGTCGTCTATCAAATTGCAAATAAGAGTATGTTGTGCGTATGCATGTGAGTATGCTTTTTTTTCCCCCTCTGTTGGATAATCATGGTTTTTGATTTTTTTGGTTGGTTAATTCATAGTGTTTGAACATAATATTACACACACTCAAATCATGTAAACCCGTCTTTTACAGAAGGTTGCCGTGACTAATTCAGAATTATTTGCGTATAGCAAAAACTGAACTTAAAAAGTTAAAATTTACACGTTTTACTGTGATACTTAGAAGCTTTTGCACTATGTCGTCACCCCTGAATGGCTTGTAACTATAGTCTCTTTAACTAACAATGTATAGATAAAAGGTAAACAAGAGTTACAAATGCTTGAGTTGTGAGGTCGAAGTAAAGACAAATGAAACGTAAGTAAACGTGTTTAACAAGAAACTCAAATATCACACATCAATAGTTAGCTAGAAAATGAAGTTATTATTTAAATGAAGCAACAATCCAAGACGCGACGCAAGTATATGTCGTGAGGTATTTGGTAGCAAACTATGTAATGTATGTGTCCACGTGACAAAATTATATTAAAGTACTACTATACATTTGTTAGTTAGGTTGGAACAAGTAAACTTTATACGTACCACGTGTCAAACAAACAACTCACACCCACCAAACTAATAAAACCTATGAAAATGCAATCCGCGTTGTGTTTCGTGCCGTATATTTCTGTCACTCCCACTCTCTTAAAACATTAAACTAAAGATATACATATAAAGTATCATATAAAGTATCTTTAAGGCTGCTCTTGTAAGGAGCCCCAATCCCCCTCACTTTCTCCTCACTTTTTATACAAATATATAAGGCTGCTCCTGTAAGGAGCCCCAATCCCCCTCACTTTCTCCTCACTTTTTATACAAATATATGAACTAAATATCTTACACACACTTACAAAACAAATAAAAATCATATAATTTTAAAAAATGGGCCCACCTTATTTACACCTCACTTTGATAAGCCGATCAACAAGCATATGCAATTTGGCCGTGACTTATGATATATGTTTTGGCGGTCACTCGTGATTTGGCTTGTTACGGTGTGAATGTCATGACCACTTCGTGTTGCCTAAGGAAATGATTTACTCCTAATTTTTCATACAAGTTTTTTAAATTGTCCTTTTAATTTAGTTTGTTAAAATGTGGTAGAAGTTAACTATCGTAAAGTAAAATTGTGGTCCATTTCATAAAGATAAAACATGTGGCATTAAAAAAATAATTAAACAGCTAAATCATTTCCCTAATTTATAAAAATGTTTTTCAAGCTAATGTACTAGACACTTGTATAGGGCTGAGCATCGGGCCGATCCCGACCCGGCCCGACCCGAATCCCGACAAGCCGGCAAACACAAACCGACTCCCGACCTCGACAAGCCCGACTAACCTGATTCGGGACTCGGGATCGGGACGGGATTCGGGATTTGATCGGTTTTGTTTGTTGTTTTTTGGTTTTCGGCCCGTCCCGACCCGATCCCGACAAGCCCGAAACCCGACTAACCGAAAAACAGAAACCGACTCTCGACCCCGACAAGCCCGACTAACATGATTCGGGACTCAGGATCGGGACGGGATTCGGGATTCGGTCGGTTTTGCTCACCCCTACACTTGTATTTCAAAATATGATCATCGCTAGGTAGGGATTGTGATTTTAAAAAGCTAACGTAATTATATACGTAGTATTGAATATGATTGATCACAAAATATTGGACCGAAGTCGGGTTTGGTTTGTCGATTCAGTCCGCAATTCATTGTGTTCAGCCCTAATTCCAAAAACTAAAGATTGCTATTCCTTACATAATTTTGTCGAAATTGGAAAAAGAAAAGACTATATTGGTGCAACATCACACATCTACATTAAGTCAGGGAGGGAGTGTCATTTCGACAATTTAAATGTCTTACAATAAAGTGTAAACATGGTTAAGTGATCTTAAAAAAATTAAAATATTTTAATAGGATAATCTGACATAAATTCTTTATTATATCCAAACGTTCTATTAGCACAACTTGAGAGGAACTTGCTCTTTCAAAATCATGTCAGCTATAAACTCTTGGTTTGCGAAAAAAATTGGCCGAGGGGTTAGCTATCTAAATTAACTAACACATTGTATGAACGGAAATACATTTAAAAAAGTTCTTTTAAAGCAATGTCATTTGGAATTTGGGTAGCTTGTCTTGAAGAAGATGACAATCTTGTTCGGTATGCTTGCTTCAGATGGTTATGGATGCTTAGGTCCTACGCTACAACATTAGCATGTTTATCGTTAATTTCGACGTGTACAAACTATGGACAATTGTCGAAAATGTATCTAGTGGGAAATGGGAGCTTGCCCAATCATTATCATTCTAGATTATTCGAAGACATGATAATTGTAGAAATGGAACTTCACATGAGAGTTATGATTTAAAAAGCTAGAAGAAGACAAATAACAAAGGTTTTGTGGTTTGTAAAGGCATGTGGTCCGGTGCAAAATGCCATAGTGAACTACTTTGTTTTTGCAAGTCATTTACTCTTTGTCATTGGACAAAAGAGACACAGTTTAACAAAAGTATAATAATTAGCAAAAGTTTTTTTTTTTGTCTTGGTTTTTCATAATTGGCAATAGTTTTTTTATTTTTTATTTTAGTCATTTTAGTTAAAACTTCATAAAGATTCTATAATAAATTGCTTTGTTTATTTCTAGATATGCAATTGCTCTCTTTCGTTTCTAGTGGCTTGTTATTTAATAAAATTTTTCCGCAAAAAAAAAGTATAATTATTACGGTTTTTTTTTTTTTTTTTTTTTTTTCTTTCTCAGAATGACAATTTTACCATTAATTAATGTGTTTTTAAATTTTGTAAAATGAATTTCAACTAAAAGTAGTAATATGGTAAGTTCAATCAAACTTCCTTATCTATTTTAGCATAGGCAAATTGCATAAAATGGCACCCATCTTAGAGCATCCACTATGGTGGTTTAAGAATAGGTCCAAGAAATTATGAAGAGGTTTAAAATTTTGTGTACCATAGTGAGGAACTATTTCAAGTCTAGGTGGCATAAAAAAGTCTAGCATTTTTAAGAGGTTTATAAATTAATGCATTGCATGAGTTGACAATTTTATAAACCTACTAAAAGCTTTATTTATAGTGGCAATAGGTTTATAGTATGAAAAAGGTTTATAAGTTAATGACATTTCATGAAGTGGCAATTTTATAAACCTTTTAATAGGTTCACCATAGTGGATGCCCTTATATTCAATTTTAATTAAAGGTAATACTATTTTTTTTTTCTCAATTTAAGGTACACGATTTTTTTTTTGGGGCCTACTTAGGTTTTTTTCTTAAATAAACCATGTCTGCAGAAGAAGAGGTAGATCTAAAGTCTTCATATGCATGGATGAAGACCGTTTGTTTTTGTGCTATTGAAGTACTTCTTTTAATTTCTATTTTTTTTTCTTTTTTTGCGCTATAAATCGTTTTGTAATATGGTTCAAATGGGTTAATCGTAAAAAACGTAAGAAACCGTAAAATAACAGACGAAAACGTAAAAAATTGAATGAAAACATAAAAAAAAACGGACGAAAAAAATACGAAAACGTAAGAAAACAAATTAAAACGTAAAAAAAAGACGAAAACGTAAAAAAATGGACGAAAACGTAAAAAATGGGCAAAAACATAAATAAAAATACCGAAATGTAAAAGAGATGTAAGATATTGAGAAAGAGATGTAAGGTTTGTGAAAGAAGAGGTAAGGAGTGAAAGAAGAGGTAAGAAGTGAAAGATAATGTCTGAAATTTAGAAGAGGAAAGAAGTGAAAAGAAGCACTTATGTCTGCAAAAAAACAAACAAGAAACTTCTGCCCTCCTACAGACAAAAGAAGTGAAAAGAGGAAAAAAGTACTTATTGGGAAAAAAATAAACGACACCTAACTTTCGTTAACCATTTCGTTAGTAAATTACATGTTTGGTCATTGAGTTTGTATAAGCGATTCATGTTTGGTCTATTTTCGTCCGTTTTCATACGCTTGCATACGTTTTCGTCCATTTTTACACGTTTTCGTCCGTTTTTGCACGTTTTCGTCTGTTTGTGCACGTTTTCGTCCGTTTTTATACGTTTTCGTCCGTTTTTGCACGTTTCTGTATGTTTTTACGCGTTTTCGTCTGTTTTACATGTTTTTGCATGTTTTTACAAGTTTTCGTCCGTTTTTACATGTTTCTATCCATTTTTACGCGTTTTCGTTTGTTTTTGCAAGTTTTCATCCGTTTTACACGTTTTCTTTTGTTTTTACACGTTTTCGTCTTTTTTTGCACCTTTTCATCCGTTTTTACACGTTTCTGTCTGTTTTTGTACGTTTCTGTCTGTTTTTACACGTTTTCGTCCATTTTTACACGTTTCTGTCTGTTTTACACGTTTTCGTCCGTTTTTGCACGTTTTCGTCCGTTTTTGCACGTTTCGTCCGTTTTGCACTTTTTTGTCAATTTTTACACGTTTTCGTCTATTTTTACACGTTTTTGCACATCTTCGTCTGTTTTTACACGTTTTCGTCTGTTTTCGACGTTTCGTCCGTTTTTGCACGTTTCTATCCCTTTTTTCACGTTTTCGTCTATTTTTGCACGTTTTCATTCATTTTTACACGTTTCCATTCATCTACGGACGAAACGTCAAAAACAGAAGAAAAAAAAACATATGAAAACATGTAAAACCGGACCAAAATGTGTAAAAGCGGACCCGAACGGCCGGAAACGTGTAAACATAGACGAAAATGTGCAAAAACGGACGAAAACATGCAAAAACAGACGAAAACGTGTAAAAACGGGTTAAAATGTGCAAAAACGAACGAAACCGTGTAAAAACGGACGAAAATGTGTGAAAACGGACAAACATGTGCAAAAAAGGACGAAACGTAAGAAACAGACGAAAACGTGCAAAAACGGACGAAAATGTGTAAAAACGGACGAAAACGTGCAAAAACGAACCGAAATGTGCAAAAAAGAACCGAAACATGCAAAAACGGACAAAAACGTGTAAACTAGACGGAGACGTGTAAAAACAGACGGAAAAGTGAAAAAACAGACAGAAACGTGCAAAAACGGACGAAAACGTGTAAAAACGGACGAAAACGGACAAAAACGTGTAAAAACAGACTAAAACGTATAAAAACGGACCAAAACGTATGCAAACGGACGAAAATGGAATAAACATGAAATGTCTATACAAACTCAATGACCAAACATGTAATTTACTTACGAAATAGTTAACGGAAGTTAGAAAAAAACTTAAATCGGTAAAAAAAAATGGGGTACCTTTTTTATACAATTTGCCCTTTTAGCAATTTAGCAATGAACATTTAAATTAAGACATTCCACAAAAAAAAAAAAAAAAAAAAAAAAAAAAAAAAAAAACCCTTAGTTTATTAATTTGAGACCGAAAGAGTAATAATCTTTACCTGGTCATTTTAATAATATGTTTTGAATTGATTCTATAAGAAACAAAATGGTGTGCCAAAATTTGTTTGGAACGAAGGTAACTTTAGAGCAAACCCATATATTTATTTATTTTCTTGTCGCAAGTTTGGTCCGCGAAAGTATATGTATGTGTGGCACAAGAGAGTTAAACGTCAATAATGTATGTAAACTTGTAAAGTATGATAAACACAAGTTATGAAGCTTCGTGGGAATGCACGAAGCAATTGTTATGTCACTTGGATGATCACTCTGTATAAGTATTACAAAATGCTTACCTCAGCAAGGAGACTTCAACCATTCAATGAACATGCATGTTTTGAAGAAGATTCTAAATTTATGTAGAAAAGTTGAGATATGGTTTATCAAGAAAACTCTATATAAAACAAATAACCTCTTAAACAAGTAAACAACTTGGATAAAATGCTAGTCTTCTTGATAACCATTTAAGTTGACACTTCTAGATAGAGTAGAATATTATTACTTGTATAATACTTAACACTAACACCTCATGACCTCATCTTTTGTGTCTTTATACATTGGATGTTTGTTAGGCAACTCATCACATATATATCTAGTTCAAGACTCAATAAGTATGAGCCTCTAAAAGGTATATATAAAATTTCTTTATGGGTAACTATGGTCCTTTGGATGACAAAAAGAACCACTATGGATAATGGGGTTATTAGGTCAGAAGTGAAATAGAGAACTTGACCTTGTACAAGTAAAAATACACGTTTATATTTGGTAAAGACATTTGACCTTGACAAAGTCCAAATATGAACTTGCCTTATTGTTTACTCACAAGAATATTATGAAAATATAATTTATAAGAGAGTGGGATAGTAGCAGCAGCCATGTCAAGCTCTTGATAGTTTCCTTTCAAATATAAAAAGACAAAAATACCCTTCTAACTTCACTCCCACTCTTCTTGACCCACCCAACCAACCACCGACTTCACTTGTTTTGGTCTACCTTCCTACTCTACTTCTCACTTATCTAAAATTATATTTCTCAAAATATTTTCTATTTATTTTATTACTAAGATTAGAAAAATATGCATTAAGTTTATCTTAATCTTGATACAACCATTTGAATATGTGTAGCACACATGATTCATGAACTTTCTATATAGTACCACACAATTAAGCCTATTAAAAAATCAATGACAATAACCTCATACTAGTCTACAAAACTTGTTTTAAAAGTTGATAAACACACAACTAAAGATAGTTTAACTTGAGAAAAGTTGATAACAAAGTCATCTTGATCACTTCTACTATAATGCTTGTAATGTTGTCAAACATTTATCAATTTGATGATTTTTAAGAAAATATATTATTAATTAATTAAAAGTCAATATGTAACAAATACACTTGTGCAAACAAGTTGAGCATAACTTAATATAGTTGAACAACACAAAATAGTTCACATATAAGTTGCAAATATAAAAATATTACATAAAAAGTATAGGATTTGAAAGAACCTTATTACTAATGCAAATGGACCACATCTAAAGTGGCTACTCATCATCATATATGACTATTGAATAAGTTTTATAGTCAACTATGGTAGGGGAATGAATTCTTCTACTCTATAAATACTCACAACTATATCATTCATTAACCACTACAACACTTTCCAATTACAAATTTACAAACATCTCTCACACATACAAATGGCACTTGAAGCACTAAACTCACCTGCAAGCACCACAACACCACCACCATCATTTCATTACAAAGACATAAGTTTTCCTACCACAACCATAATTCAAGATACATGGAACAAAGGTAAGCGGTCTAAAAGACCGCGAACCACTAGCAACAACGCGGATTCTGACATCTCTAGTACTGTGTCAGAACCGCAACACCCCACGGAAGAGGAGTATCTGGCTTTTTGTCTTATGCTCCTCTCCCGTGGCGGTACTAGCGTGGGCTCACAAAAGCCCACGCCAACCCAGTCCCCACCCCGCCCACCCCTTGTTGTACACAAATGTACTGTATGCAACAAGGGATTTGGTTCTTACCAAGCCTTAGGTGGACACAAAGCTAGTCATCGGAAGAACACTTCCGATGACCAGCACCACCACCCCACCACCTCCAACACCACCACCACCACCTCAGCATCATCGGTACTAAAACCAAGTGGAAGAATCCATGAATGCTCCATATGCCACCGAACTTTTCCAACTGGCCAAGCTCTTGGTGGTCACAAGAGACGTCACTACGACGGTGGAAACAACTCCGGTCCGGCAGCTAGTGGTGTCACGACGTCGGAGAAGACTAGCTCATCAACTCATAGTCAGCCACGTGACTTTGACTTGAACTTGTTGCCTGTTTCTCCATTGGGTTTGAACGTTGACTTGTTGAAGAAAAGTCAACTGTTTGAGGAACAAGAAGTTGAAAGTCCTCATCCGGCTAAGAAACAAAGATTCTCCGGTGGTGTGGCGAATTACTAAATTGCCCTTTTGTTTTTTTACAGTATTTATTTTTATTTTTACTAGATTATGGATTAATGTAAAGATATTGTTGTTTTTTTTCTTATACGAATATACGATTGATTGATTCTTTATTTAATGGAAATTAGACTTTTTTTAACATCCTTGTGATTTACGTGTCGGTTGTTTGGTATATTTTTAGGTTAAACTGTAGTAACAAAGTAGCCAAGTGTAGCAATTATTTACTTTATTATCTTTTTACTGCATGCTTTTAATCTTGTCTTTTGATGTAAGTTCACGATTTAGTGTACCATATTTAATAAAAGTGTTTGGTAACAGAATAGTATCTTTATAAAATATATAAGGACTTAAAAAAATATATAATACATTAAATAAATTTGAGAGTATATATATACTTAATTTAATAAGTAAAATGCTAGCAGCAAGATTTTAATGCTTTTTCGGAAAGCCTTTAATTTGAATATGAATAATTACACAAAATAAAAATGTGAAAATACTAATTGCTTGTTGTCAAACAAGCTTCGTATTTAAAACGTTAGTTGGTAGTCACTAGTTGCTCCAGAATGATCCAATATGCTTCTCTGCCAAAATGAACTTTGAGAAATTGTTGTCTGAAAAATGTTTTTTTTACTGAAGTCATCTTTGTTAGCTAGTATGGCACGTAAACTTGGTCCTTAAAGTTTGTAGTGGGAACGGATAAAAGAGTTGAAACTGTAACAGCTTCTTCACTTACCTTTAAAACTAGAACGAGTAAAAGAAGCTGAAATTGTCGTGAAAATGACTCTTACTTGTCTGAACACGAAGTTCTTACCATACAACCATCTTTGTGAGGTTAATTAAACATGCAAGTAATTAACTTGTTTAAAACTTAATATAAAATGTTGATTAATTAGCTAGACACGGGTTTTACAAGTCAAATTATGACCAATATAGTATAACACCAAATGTAAAACGATTACTGATTGATACGTATGTTGCAAGTAAGTAAAAAAAAACATGTCATTTTAAATATTTAAAACTACAACACGTTAAATTGAAGTATGCATAGATAAGTATTGTTTTAATATAAGGGTTGACGTGTGGGCAGCCGGTGCCACCAAAACCGGTGGTGGCTTTAAGAAACTGTCCATGTGGGGGTTCGATCATTTCTTTGCACATGTCACACAAATCTTTATTCATGGGGCGGCTTTACAAAGGTGGCTTGTGAAAGTATGAGTAAGTTGGCATCATTTAGGTTAGCTTCACTTGCTAAAGCACTAGTGGGTTTGACACGTTTGGGTTCAGTGTCAAGTGGTTAAGTAGAAGATTGTAGAACTATAGACAGTTGTTGGTTTTGGTTTGACTTGGTTCACTATCAAATGTCTATGGGGGTTGGTCGAATTGTAAATGCAAAACCTTTTTATCATTTCGAAGGTGCAATCACATCTTATTTTTGAAAGTTTCGTATAGTGGACGATAATTACCAGAAAAACTGCGTTTATAATTTGACAAAATGACGAGGACGGTTATTACAATTTGATGAAATTGTAAATAAAGGTGGAAACGAGATGAGACAATTCGCAAGTGTCTATTCGAGATTTACTCGTAAAGTACTTGAAATCAACTCGTTATAAACAAGTCGAGCTCGAGCTACTCGGGTACACTTTTGAGTCGAGCTCGAGCTGTTCCTAAGACTTGCGAGCCATATCGAGCTTCATTTAAATTGGACTTCTACCCCATGTATATACACGTAGTTAATTAATTTTCATAAACTCGTTCTCGAGTTTTTATAGTCACGCCGCGGCTCTAATCGTTTACAACTTAGGGGAAAATAAAGGAGCTCCTCCATCATCGATGCCATTGCAACGCATATGTGGCTCTTACTTGCATTGTTTGCTTTCAGTTTAAGTTAATGATATTTGATTTTAGTTCTAAAAGTTAACGGATGAGAGACTGAAAGTGGAATCAAACAATGAAATGCATATATGATCGAAGAGTGATTGATATTTTTTTTGGGTATTTCGGTAAAGTTATTACTCTAAAAAATAATTAAGTACAATAAATGTGGGTAAATCTTACTACATCTCAGCTCAAAACTAGACGAAAATAAACGCATTAATTGTGCTTCAAACCTAAACTCTCATAAGAATAACATGCTACACTTATGAGACATGCTACAAATGTTATCTAAGTTAACCACGAAAACTAATATCAAAGACGTTAGCAAAATGCATTTGAGCATCAGTAAAACCTGGATCAACACAATCATCATCGTACGTGTCTTCGTCATAAGTTTCCTTACATTATTATTTATTTCTCACTCCACTGCCACTTTTAAAAGCTTTATTAACCTTAGATCTCCTAGAAGCCATAAAAATGACAGTTTTGTTATATACCGTGAACACTTCACTATCACTATCCTCATTAACCGGATCATCAACCTTTTTAGAAGCCACAATAGAAGAAGTAGGAAGCGTTGATTTACAAGGTTTTAGAGGCTTATCATCATCACCCACTAGCACAAGCATCCTATCAAGCATCTGACTTTCCAGTTCATTAACCCTTGCAAGCAAAGATGTAGTACTTGGACTACCAGATGCCGAACTAACCACATCTTGAACACTTTATTACTTGAATTTGACGACCCCCCATTTGATCCAAGCTCATCATCCTTCTTAATCGAATTAAAGGCATCAAAAGGATTAGTTGAGCTCGTCTCTACTTTAGAATTCTTTTTCGTACAGCTTGAACTAGCACCATTCTTATTAGAGATGACTTGGTAAACTTATTTCTTAGGTTTAAACTAAAACTTAGATCCCACATTAGTACCACGAGAAGTCTGTCTAGGAGGCTGTTGGAAACCATCATTCTTTGGTTTTTTAACAACTTGTTTTGGACATAACATATCATCATGCCCAAATATCATACACATACCACATCTAGGTGGTTCCCATTCGGGCTACACCCTCACCGTGTAAAGAACCTCTTCATCATCTTCCACATTAGAAATAACCAAACCATATCATCCTTTGACTTCCGATCAACCTTAATATCAATCAATGCACGTGCACAATCCATATGACCAGAAGTGATTTATATTTTCCCCGAACATATTGATTACTTGTGTTATACCCTTCAATTAACATATTATTATTGTTAAGGTGTAACATCTAATTCTCCAACTTCGTCCTCTTATTCATAAGTTCTTTTGGTACAAGTTGGGAGATGGTACTAAGGTGTCTGCTTGGTTTGATAATTGGAGTGATATTAGCCTGATCTCGCTTATTGTTTCATCTCGTGATATTTATAGGGCTGGTTTTACTTCTAGATCGACTTTTCATGATATTATTTTGGAAGATGGTTGGGCATGGCCTACTAATTTGGAAATTAAATACCAGCCTCTTAATTTAATTTCGGCCCCTAGTCTGGTAAATTCCACAGAAGATCGGTTATTATGGCAAACTACTGATGGGATCTTTAAGCCATTTTCGGTTACCATGGTTTGGGAGAGTATTCGGTCACGTGGGTCTTATGTGGATTGGTTTCACTTGGTTTGGTTTTCTCATCGTATTTCGCGGCATGCTTTTCATTTTTGGTTAGTCATGAAGCGGAGGTTAAGAACTCAAGACATGTTGAGGCTTCGGGATGTTAATAGCGACACCGACCCAAGCTTATTACTATGTCCATTGTGCGGATTTACAGCCAGACTCTCATGATCATCTTTTATTTGATTGTTTGTTTTCTGCTTAGGTTTGGGATTCTTTGAAGGTTTTTGCATGTTTACAACATATCCCTTCTTCGTTGGATGCTATAGTGCAGTTTCTTGTTCCTTGGTCGAAGTCCATGTCGGTTAGAAGTGTTGTTTCCAAGCTATTGTTCGCTGCTGCTTCTTATTTTATTTGGCAAGAGAGAAACAACATGATTTTTAAGAAGCAAAAAAGATCTAAAGACCAGATTGTCGATTTGAATAAGTCCATTGTCCGTCTCAAGCTCATCACGTGTAAATTTAAGAAGACGGAGAAAGTGAAAGTTATGTTGCATGTTTGGAAGTTACCTCAAACCCTTATGCATTCATGATCTTGATTCTCCATTCTGAAGATCGTTGGAAGGGTTGGTGTTTTGAGGATAGTTCGTTTTCGTTGGCTGCTGCTTTTGGATGTCATGTTTGTTCGTTGGAGATCCAGTTGAGAGTTGTTCTCTTTTTTCCTTCTTCAAGGATTTTCTCACTATGTTTTTTCCTTGGGAAGGTCTTTTTAAGGAGGCGGTCTCAATTGGTGCATCAATCTTCTTCGAAGCGGTTTATGGATAGGTGTGATGATTCTTGTTTTCAGAAGTGGTTATTTCCTATTGGTGTTTTAGTGATTGTATGTTATTAGTTTAGTTTCGCTTCGTGGCTTGTTACAAGCATTTTAGTGGGTTGTTCAAGCGTTGCTTGAGGTTAATATAGTACTCCTGTCACATTTCATTGTACTTTATTGGTTTGTGATTATATATTTTGCTAAATGAATCCCTTTTACTCAAAAGACTTCAACTTACATCTTTATCGCTTAAAATTTTTGAGGCAGAAATGCTTAAGCTAGTGAACGTTGTCGGTTTCTAACTTATAAAAAAAATCTCTTTCCAAAGTATTTCTCTACTTTTTAATAACTTGTAAATTTAGTTCTTTTTACTTAGAAATTGAATCTAAAAGCATTCAAAATACATTTTTCAAAAATAAATTTAAAACTCACGAGTAAGTTTATGTTTTTGTTAAACCATAATAGAATTATATATCATAATTTAATGTATATTTTTATAATAAAACAATTTATAAATTTATGACAGATTTATATACAGTGAATATAAATTTATAAAATCAAAATATTTATAAATGAGTCACTTTGTAACGTGGAATGTATCTTAGCTATTTCATTTTCTATAAAAAAAAAATACTAAAATACACCGTTGGTCCATAAACTTGGCAAAACGCATCGCGATGGGACAAAACTCGGCCTTATCATCGCCAGAGGTCCAAACTTTGGCCTTTAAATGCCAAAATCGCCCCTTGACCAATAACGCCTATGTCAACGTCTTTTTTCTGTTAGTTAGTGGAGGGTATTATAGTCCATACACATTTATAACTCACCTAAGTTAATTCTAACTCAAAAACTATTCCACCAACACATAATGGGGTTATTGTTTGAACAAATTATATCAGTGTACCTGACCACTTAAGTATGACTTCATAAAAGTCAACTGGTAAAGAAAGTATGAGCTCACAGAATTTTACCCAGGATAAAGAAACAAATTTATACAGTATCAACTACTTAGCTAGTTGACTTATAACAGTCAACTATATACAGTGTTTGATTAAACTGGAACATAACTGATACTACGGAGTCATTGTCTGATACATGGTAATATACTGATATTTTACAAAATATAAAAGATGAATTTGGGCCCAACTTCAAAATGTTCAACTGCTGAATCTTCATATGATCTACACAGCTCTGATCGATATCCAGGAACGGTTGAACCAACAAAACATGAACCCTAAATTGATGATGCTTCTGCTACCTTGTCTGCAAAAACAAGTATACAAACAACAAACATATAAGTTAGGTATTGTACTGTTACAGCTTAATGGAATTAAACACATGACATGGTATTCATCACTGAAACATCACCTAGGGTCGCCTTTGGGCGAACAGTGCTAGGACGCAGCTTGTAATCTTTTCTTTGCTCCTAAAGGGTGTCTTAACACCGCTTGAAACATCAGCAACAACACCACCAACCCTTTCAGCCTTCCCCTCCACATCAAAACCAGGCAAGTTCTCAACATCAAAACCTGCAAACTTAACCATTTTGGCCTTCCCCGTCCCATCTAAACCTCGCTTAAATTCTTGAATAACTTATCTCCCTTTTTTTCTAGGCAAAACATCCTCTTCATCAACCATCTTTCATTTCCCTTTTCCTTTAATTTTCTCCCTTTTTTTAGCTACAACCCCTTCTTCGTCTTTGATTACAACACAACCTTTCACTCTTGGTGTCCTGGTTCCACTCCCCTGCATTTTTTTCTTATCTATCCCCTGCCATTGACGTCTAGTCCTAAAAGGTGTTTGACTAAGCATCCTAAAGTTAGCATCCTGCTCTACCCAACCCACAAATTCAAAACTGATGTTTTTTTAAGTAAAATTGTGCTAACTTTTGGAGATTGTGGGTTACGAAGATATCAACTGACTCATTTGTTTCAGCCATTCCAAACAAAGTATGAACATCAACATCAGTATGAATCAAATGCAAACCATTTTCTAGGGATTCTTTAGGATCACAGAAAAACAACGCCCATTTTTGTTCATTAATATCTGATAACACATTATCAAGGCTTGAACTAAATATATCCCTATCACTGGTAAATGCACACATATTAATTAATGAACCTCCTTCATACCTGAATGGACTATAATCAAAAACCCCATTATAGTGGATTCTGAACAGGACCTCACCTTCTTCTTCTTCCTTCACATCCTTAAAAGTTGAGACGAATATGCTTATGTCCTTCATTGTTATTTTTTTGTTTTTTTTACGAATGGCTTTGACTAGATGTGTGTTTCAGTACGTGAGTGTGGATGTATGTTAGGTTTGGTTTTGATTGGGTTTTGTTAATTGGGTCGGGTTATTATGATAGTGTTAATTGTTTCGGATATTGTTAGTTGGGTTGTTTTGGTGATTCCCAACACATTAATTGTGTATAAGCGTATCAAGGAAGGCAAAAGGTCAAGTTGCAGGGTAACAGCTTTAAAATGTCACACTTGGTCCCTGAGTTTGGTCAGTTAGCCGTTTTTTGCACTTAAAATTCCCGCGTATTTTTTCTCACACAAACTTCACTATTTCTCTTTTTACTAACTTCACAATTAGTCCCTGAATTTGGAACGTCCAGTTGGTTTTGGTATTTATAGGTTAATAACCTATACCAATTGCATACCAACAATCAAAATAAACATATCCTAGCAAAATCTCAACAACCTCCCAATGGCTGAATTCCCACTACTTGAAGAACTCGCCAAAGCTTCGAACTCTGACTACATGTTTGACTCGATTTCTCTCTTTTATCAGAGAGAAAACGATAAGGACATCAAAATTGCTAAGGGACTCCAAAACACTTTGACTGACTTGATTCTTGGTATGAAGGAAAAACCAAGAATACATCTCTAAGATCGAAGGCTTTCGAACGACGGTGATGAACTACAAGGTTCTCGAGGATCTTCGCAACAAGCAAAAGGCTAATGTCTTGAAGGCGTTGGAGATAAGGAGGATGATCTGTCAGACACACTCACAGGTGTATCACAGGAACAACTTCCTTGATGATCTTAGGAAGTGTTGAGAAGGAAAAGAAGTGGTTATGTTTTTTTTTTTGGAAAAATATGTACTGAATATTTAATGTTTAATAAGTAATTAATGAATCTATATGTTATGTTCTAGTGTTATAATTTGTTAATTATGTTGTTAATTTTGTTGTTAATTGTTGTATTCGTCTTAGATAGTTTGTTATATCGGTTTTGATTGCATTGGGTGTTGGTAGAACTATGGTCCTTTTGCTTAAACAGTTTAAGAGTATAGGGGACTAAGGTTTTAGTCCCCTATCCTGTCCTCACATTTGCATTAAGTTATAGGAAGCACTTTATTCTCACATTTGCATTAACTTATAGGAAGCACTTTATTCTCACATTTTACCCCAAATTTGAATTCATAAACATAAAGCCTCAATTAAGTGAAATTGAGTAAAAATGAGTAAATCTAGAGCTCGTAAACAGATAAAATGCTCCAATTGTCAAACTGTTGGACATAATAAGTCTAGCTGTCGCAAGGATCAAGTACCAAAACCAACAAAGGAAACAAAGGTTCGAGGTAGAAAAAGGCATTCTGATGGCAGAAGGCAACAGGTATTCATTTAATTGTCATTTGCATAAGGATTGTTTTTGTGTGTTTACATTCTAGTTGATGTGCAAATGTATTACATTTGCAGTGGATGGATGAAGACGATATAAGGAAAATAATGGAACAAGAGTTTCTTGAAGCTCTTTATGAGCAAGAAGAAGAACACTCAATTTTGGAGGAAGATGAAGAGCAGTCAAGGTTGGATGAAGAAGCATTCCAGCAGTTTTTGGAAGATGAGAGAATGTACAAAAGAATTGAAAAGGAATGGGAGAGGAAAATTTGGCTTGAAGATGCAGAGTATGAGGCAGCTTACTATGGAGTGTCTGTGGAGGAGTTACATCCAAGACATCCATATGTGCTGGATAAAAGATGTTGAGCTGGTGTTCGAAAGTTGTAGGCTTCTCTCTTCTAGCCATTTGTAATCTGGACAATATCATGTTTGAATTTTTGTTGACTTTATAAGTCACAAGTGGTTATTCCAAACACCCCCTAAAATGCGTATGTTGAGTAGATTTTTAGAATTTATGATGTCTTTACTTCCTATCTACTTGTTCAACAACCACAACTCCTATCTTCTTATATAATACATCTTAACTCATCAATTCTTTATCATACCAACATATTATCACCATGGATGTATAAATTTGTTGTCAAATGGTATGCATTGACTGTTGGGTTAAACATGAAAACAGGGCTGGATTGACCTTTTTTGCAAGGCGTCCACCTTATAGAGATTTCTTGTGGTATGTTTGTCCAGTGTGCCTTGAGATAAGGGGAAACACATCTTATTCTGGTAGAGAGGGTGAGGCTAGGGAAAACACAACCACAGGAGATAGTGGTGGATATGTGATAGGTCTACATATTTCTGCACCTACTACTGTTGGTGCATCCTTGGGCAGTCATGAAGAAGAAAGTGAACCACCTACAGCTGAAATAGCAAGTGGAGAGCGCCCAAGCCAAACACCACATGAAGCACCTGCAACTGAAAGACCAAATGGAGAACGGCCAAGACAAACACCACTTGAACCTACTGCAACTGACAGACCAAATGGATCACCTACTAGTGATTTAACGCAGTGAATTCCCAGCTAGAAATGCTATGTTCTCTTTCAGTCTAAATGTAACTTAACTGATATGTATGTGCTTCTTTTGTTATAATAATTGAATTTTGGTTACAATTTGAATCTGTTGACTTTATAAGTCAAACAAAAGAGATTTTAAATACTAACGATTCGGTGTGGTTCCTCTAATAATTTGGTTTATGTTGACCTTATAAGTCAAAATGGGTTTTCCCAAGCACCCACCTAAACTGGATATGCAGGTGCAAACTACAAAATGTAAACAAGAAATCCAAAATATACCTACACCACCACCTAATTACACCATATCAAGCAAAATATACATGTTAACAAGTATCATTTTCAGTAACCATCATCAGCCAAAAAATATACATCTTCATTACATCAACAACTAAAAATAACAGGTGAACTTCTTGATGGGAGGCTAGATATTCATGGGGGGAGACTTGAGGTCCTTAGGGGGAGGCACATACCACTTATTCCTATTTGTGCTGGAGCATCCCACAGCCGCTACAAGACCAAGTACAACCTTGGGAGCGGAAGCCTTGGACGCTTGGGAAGTGGAACCTTTCAAAGTAGTGGTCTTAGAACACATGTTCCCACACTCATCATCAGATGTGTCTGAAATAACGATGACATCAACTTCATTTCCATTCACGTTAGTATCTGGAAAGATAGACAAAACAAAAAGAAATCAGAGTTCACCCATTTACAACTTTCTTAGCTTGCAAACATTAACTCTGACCTTTCTCAGACTCCTTATTCCCATATTTTTCCCACAAGTCTTCAAGGATCACATCAGCAATGTCATCTCCTATATCCCACTTATTCCCATAAGTAGCCATGGCATATTCAACCATATCGTCAGATACCTTTAGCTTGGTATAATCCCTCTTTTTGACAGATTCTGACACTGCTCGGATTTCTGTCAAATAAATTAGAGTTATTTATGCTCATCCCTTAAAATGGCAATCACACAAATACAAAAAAACCCCGACTAACCTTTCATCACTTGAGCTTCTTTCGCAAATCTGCATAAATCATCAAACATTTCATCAGACATTTCATCTTCTTTTAACCAACTATCCCCATATTTTGCCTTCACATATTTTACCATCTCATCAGTTACATCTGTAAAAGTAAGCTCCTTGTCTGCCATTGTTAAAGTGTGTGTGAGGGTTGTGTGAGGAATGAGGGAAACGATCAAGATGGTATACGGTAGCGTTTCTCAGAATTAACTTAGGTGAGTTATAAATGTGTATGGACTATAATACCCTCCACTAACTAACAGAAAAAAGACGTTGACATAGGAGTTATTGGTCAAGGGACGATTTTGGCATTTAAAGGCCAAGGTTTGGACCTCTGGCGATGATAAGGCCGAGTTTTGTCCCATCACGATGCGTTTTGCCAAATTTATGAACCAACAGTGTATTTTATTCTAAAAAAATTTTCTAAACTTCGTTATCATTTAATAAATTGACTACACTTGAGTAGTGTGTCACTCTATATATCCTTTATTCTTTTATTCTCTATTTTCTATTTAAAGGAAATAGTGTGTCATTCAATCATGGTTGGCTCAGTCGGTCGTAAAATGGGTAATGTGGCCATACCAAACTGATTAAAGTCAAGAACATGACTGAAGCGGTCAAATAAAGGATTTGGTGTCACTCGAACCAACCATAAATTAAAACTTGGACTCACCAAATATACCAGCTTCCTGTTTTACATCCATTCGATATACCAGAACTGTTTCATTTTTTTATTTTAAATGTATTTGGCCGCTGGCCAAACTATTATGTCATTGTTTGCTAAGAAATGTATATAGAGGAAATATTAGGACATGTGTACGTAACAATGTTTGCTGGTCAAGTAAAACCAGTTTGTTTCAGCTCAAGCTAGTTTGTTAAAAAAATTAATCTATCAAATGATTCAATTTTCTTGAGTGTTAGACTAAGCACTATGATGGTGGTGGTCGACCACCTGGTCGTGGAGTGCATCACGCGCCAAAAGCATAGTGCCCATCCCTAACCGTGCGCCATCACCAACTTTTTGCACTCGTTCGGTGGTGCAGATCACCAAACTGTTACCATTTTTTTTTAATGTTATATAAAGTGTAGTATTTTTATATCTTTGGTTTTGGTGGTGTGTTAAATGGTGGTGTGACGCTGATAATAAAGTGATAGGTAGTTTTTTTTTTGAACGGCAATTGTGGCTACATGGCCCCTAGCTCAGAAGGCGTAGCGAGTCCACACAATCAGGTTGGGTCCAGCCCAGAAGGTAATGACACCTTTCCTTTTACGCACGCAGGAAGAAACCCCTAAAGCCCTAAATAAGACTTGAACTTGACAGCTTGCGTAGGAGGGTAAAACCTCCATTACGTTGGACCAGAGGCCCGTTGGTAATAAAGTGATAGGCAGTGATCGTAGTACTTAGTCTTACATTGGGGTGATGGCCGATTTCTATTCCTTTTCTTTTCTTTTCTTTTTCAATAGCTGAATGACATATCATTTATGAAGTCGAACGTTTTTTTTTTTTTTTTAAATAAAATATATTAGTCCATTTTAGTTTACTTTGACTGAACATTGACTTGACTAAAAAGGATTTTGACATAGTCACCCATATGTAAGTGTCTTCAGTATAATAAAAACAATTAAAGATATTTGTTGTTTTACTTTTACGCATAAGCATAACTTAGTTGAATAAATTTTATTTTTTATAATATAATTTAACTAGAAAGATCTTTTTTTTATATAACATAAATTTTCATATAACATAAATTTTCGTAAAACGTTTTGTATAAAGAAAATCGTTTAAGAAGCCCAATATAAGACTTTACAAGTTTACAGTTTAAGCCCATTGTGTTTAAAGGCAGTCTAGAGGTGTTGACCGGTTCGGTTATCGGTTTGTTCGGTTCGTTTAATTCGGTTAAAAAAAATTTAGGACAACCCGAGAACCGAACCGAACTAAATTCAAATTCGGTTTTCGGTTCGGTTCGGTTCGATCCCGAATAACCCGAATTTCACTATTTTTTAAAAAAAAATTAATAATTACATAAATATTTAGCAAAAAAATATATTTCAAGCATAAAAAGCGTTTTATTATATTATGATAACCTTTTAATAGTATTTATTTATATATAAATATACATAAAAATATATAAATATATAAAAATATATATATATTTATATGAATTCGGTTTTCGGTTCAAACTGCCAAACCCATAACCAACTCGAGAACCGAATTAGTAGTTCGGTTCGGTTCGATTTTAGCAAATTCGGTTCGGTTATTAGTTTGGTTCGGTTATTTTCGGTTCGGTTTCGGTTTTCGGTTTATTCGCTCACCCCTAGCAGTCGATGAATAAAAAAAATGCTAATCTGCAATTTAGTAAACAAGTATTTGGTACCCGCCGCGACAAGGCGGGAGTGTTCCGATACCATTCCAGCGCCATTTCAATTAAAAGCCAGGGAAAGAGCCGTTAAAGTTGACCCAGTACTTAATACTATTGTACTAATAATCTTTTGGAGCATCAACTTGTTGCCGAATTAAGCTGAAATTTAAAACTTATTGTTACGGTTTATGAACCACACTTTTCTCGGCCCAAAAATTTCTAAATAAGGTAACACCACCAAACCGCTCACTAAGCTAATATTTCATTTTGATAGCAAACTAAGAGCATGGGGTATGGTGTATTTTGCTCCTCGCCATTTCCAACGTGACATGCTGGCCACTTCATGTTGCTCCTCGCCACCACACCATGTGGCTTCGCCAGTTGTGGTTTCGCCAGTGCAACGACGAGAAAGAAGACAAAGAAGGTGACAGAGTTTAGTGTGTGTGAGTATGTGTTTTTAGTGTGTGTGAGGATGACTCTTGCTTCAGTTTAAGACAAAAAATTGTCGTGTCCAGGCAAGGCCCATTTTGTGCAGTGGAAAATTTGCACGAATGTTAGACCAAGGCTTGGGTGATGACTATGATGCCGACCAGATGGAGAGGATGACTCTTGCTTCTTGCTTCTATGCTCTGTTTTTAGTGTGTGAGTATCCCAACTTAGAATAAATATTTGAATCAAAATCAGTGGAGTAATTTTATTTTAATGTATGTGTTAGAAAAATATGGAAAAAAAAAAAAAAATGATGGTTGGTGGGGCCCAAATGAAGAGAAGTGAGTTAGTTGTGATTGAGGGTATTTTTAAGTGAGTGTGTTGGAGTGATGTGGAGGTGATGTGGCACACGTAAGACCCAAATGAAGAGAAGTAAGTTGCCTACGACACCCCATACTCTAAGGAACAACATTCTTGAACCAAGCACCTTAGAGTAGCAAGTGTGGTCCATATAGCAATAAATGCGGCATTTAAACAGAACGGACCAAGTGAACCCAGCCCCTGAACCCACCCTCTGAACACAGTCTTCTCTATAACACAATCTTCTCCATATTGTGGATCCTGAGTTACATTTTCTTTATTCCTTTTTTTAATTTCATTATTTAGCGTAAGTATAATTAATGTAAGTAGTTTAAAAAAGACAAAATTGGCCGTAAAAACGCGTGGAAAATTTTCTATTATGCCAAAATTGTCGGTAAAAATTCGAGCAAACTACAAAGAAAGACAAATGAAAACTAAATGATCGCAATTACGTCAAAACATAAATTACTCTGCATATTTTATACGTACAAAGGTTTCAAACTTGCCTGATAAGTTCAGGAAGGAACACGTCTTGGTTGGTATATAGACTCTTAACAATGAGGTCCATGAGCCAACGTACCTACACGATAACACAAATCACCAAAAACTTAGAGGTGAAACTAATACAGGCTTTATAGTAATATAAAGAGTAAATTACATATCTCTATATGCGTACAGGTACACCGGGTGTATTGAAATCAGAAGCGGTGGATTTATACCGCCTCCCAGAAGGAATCATGATTCCCCGTTTCATTGGCTTACCTGAAACAGGTCCACTGCGTGTGCCCGTCAAAACTGAATACCATATGTTGTTGGTGTCCGTCATTGAATCTGTGTTGCCCCTTTGTGACTTGGCATAGCTCTCACTCTCAGCTTATAAGCTACCAATAGGCTGCAAAACATAACATTGATCATGAAAACATTGATACCGCAACACACATACATGCACAAATAGGTTATTTAATATCAGACACCCATTGAAGTCTCTCTGAAGACATATTAAAAGCCGCCATACTTTTACAAAGCTAGTATGTTAACACTAATGCTTAAGTCAAATGGTTTATCCAGGTATGTTAATACTATAGGTCCTTTTTATTACCGTAATTTTTTAGTCGATAATGTTAACTAAAATGATAATAGGCAAAAGGGTTTAAATTTAGTAAGCGAAAAGTCAAATCTGCCGTACTGAATGGCCCTTTCTAACAATTGGATAATGACAATCTGGCGCTTTACGTTTCCTTGACACATCAGATACTGGAACTGGTTCTCGGGGCTGATCATAGGCAAAAGAATTGTCAACTGGGCATATGAGACTCGTAAACGGGACAATACTTGAGCGGTCATGGCAATTAAGAAAGACAACGCTGGGGAATGACAGGAAATTATATCATACTCAGTAACATAACTGTCCACAAAATGGGAAATAACCCCGAAATGTAGTGATCTATGCAGATTTACTTCATATTCCTATATTCCAAGTAATATAAGAAAATATGACTTAAAGCAACAAACTCCAAATAAAATACACACTTTGGTATGGGGCAAAACAAAAAGACTTCAAGCATTCACAAAGCAATCTCACTCCTACATCATTCCCCAACAAAACCTCTCTTATTATCAAACCACGCTCAATGATGTCACCCCATTTACATCAGTAAATGCAAACAAATGCATATACATGGGTTCCAAACATTAGTGAGATAAACTGTATTGGGGAAAGACAAAAAATGCCAACAAAAGGGTGTTTGTTTCGGCTTATATAGCCGGCTTATGACTTATGTTTCATAAGTTTATTTCAAAACATCAGACGAAAACCAAATAAGTTTAGTCAATCATGCGTCGCATCCAAGTCACGATATCATTAGAATAAACGTATGATGATTTGTTGATCAATAATGATGGAATGCACTTACGTGGAATAACCTTCCTCTATATACTTGATTATGTGAGTATATCAACTTCATTTTATAAACTTAAATAAGTCATAAGCTTATTAGAGTGCTTGAACAAAGTTGCTCGTGTGTATGCGTTCGATTACCTAGCGGCGGTAAGAAACCGAACACCGACATCATTAACACGGTATCGGCAACAAAATGATCACAGGTTATAAACATATTTATCACCACGGTTTATAGCAGCCTATAAATTCAGTTTATGCACATACTACGACAGTGGTAATGAGCACATTTAAATTATATCAAATAAGATAAAAACAAAATAACAGATGGTTGCAAAGTGCACTTACCACAAAACCAATTACTTCCATACTTGAATCTTTATTCGCCTCGTCACCCTTTAAGCATCTCCCGTTCGTCCATCTTCACAATCCACAAACAACAATTACTGATCGCTGTTTGCCCAAATAAACGCAAACATAGAATTCATCAATGAAACTTAATAATCAAAACACCCAAATGTAATAATAACTAATAATAATAACAAATAAAAAATAAGTTTAACCCGACCTTCTCCTGTACTTCCTTCTTGTAAGTTGATTCAAAATATTCACTTGGCACACAGAATGTTTCCCGTTCATGTCCCTAAGAAAATCTGAAGTAATAAGCACGACAAATAAGGCTCAGATCTGCCATGGTTGCAACCACAGCTTGGCTGTGGTTACCTTACCAAGATATATTCCAGAAGATCAATCGTCATTGCCTTAATAAAGCCTGAGTAAAATATAATGGTTTGAACATGCACCAGGCAAGCAGAAAATAGTATTTTAAGCACACTGAATAAAATATAACGGTTTCAACATGGTCCGTGCTATAATAACTGAAACCTGCTCCGTGCTATAATGACATATATAAATATAAATTTAGATTTCACCGTGGCTGCAAAGAAACCTGGTTGGCTAGTAATCGATCATACTATGCCGTCCAGTCATTGTCATGCCAGGTTATCATAAAACTTTCAATGACCTGTAACAGTGATGACAGCCCGTTACCGTTAGCATATGTGTACATTACATTTAAAACGATGTAGGCATTTTAGTTGGCGAAAAGTTTAACCCAGTTCAGCCTAAAAACGATGGCACCACGAAGAATAATACAAAGATAATACGGGCCAACAGCAGATAAAGAGGACCTGTCCGCCATGGCTGCGACCATAGTAGGTCGCCAGGCCAAGATACGGATAGTCGTCTGTTAATCATAGCAGGCCAGACTCATAACGTCCGGCAACTACCGACATAGCATTCCACTTACACGCCCAGTACCATATATATACGGGTCCATCTTCACATATTAAAAATATAAAACCGTAAATCTAAAGCTAAGAAACCATAACATTTATAAAATGAGAGCTGTGAGAAGCAAATGGACCCAAAAATGAGGTAGCGTACTTTTAGTCGGCCCACTACAAAACGGAAAAAAAAAGGGAAAGGCTCCAATAAAATAACATAGTTTTGTAGACGTCCGCACCATTAGGTTATGTATAAATGAGTAATTAGGCTCAGATTTTTATATGCGAGAGGGTAAAAAAGATCCAAATTTCACCATGGCTGCAAAAAAAAACCCGGTTGCATGGTGACAACCACATGCCGTCAGGTTATTGCCACGCCAAGTTACAGATCAAATATTCGATGACCCATTTCATTTGATTTAGAAAACAACTAATCATCACAGCCCGGTACTATATCATATATTTATAAATGCCCGCATGTCATATTCGCTCGAACACCGGCCCAAAAAAAATAGCAATAATATATTTAGGCTATTTTTTAATGACAATTAGGTGCGTAAAATGGCACCGTATTTCGCTAACATATGCCCCAAAAACACAAAAATGCAGATACAATGGGTAAACCAAATACGAGCCGGCTGCAACCACACCTCAGATTAGGCTGCCCCGCCATGATACCGGTATTGGTAACTGTTGACATTCACAAATTTCATTGTTATCAGCGTATTTGAAACTACTTATATCACCTTGTTATCACGAACTCCAAACACCCCCTATCTCAGATGATTTCAAACTAATCATATACTGACACAAAAATTGAACTCATGAAATATAGCCCAATTATAAGTCCAAAGATAAGCGTAAACAAACAATGGCACAGAAACTGCCATTTTTGTGCAAAGTACTTGATTTTGTAACAAAACCCAGAATCAACAATATTATACCTTGGGATACTATTGCAACCCACACTTGTCACCAACTTTGTCAATTACCTGTGACACAAAAATAAAAACCATGAGTGGGAAAATTTTTACTCGACAATCCTAAAAACCTATAATCAAAACCCAATTAACACCCAAAAAATTAAATCATGTAAGCTACACAAAAAAAACTAAAAAACGAAACCGTTAGATATTGATCTTACGTATTCATATTCTTGCAGAAAATCACAAAGAAACCCTCTATTTTCACATCAATCCTCTAGTGTCATCATTTTCTCATACGGATGATTTTAATGTCGATAACAAACGTAAAATTATTTTAACGAAACAAATAAAATACGTAAATAGTTTGAGCCAATAGTTTTCTAACACACTTACGTTATCACATAAAACACTAAAACAAGTATAAGTGATTTTATAATTTAGTAATACATATGTATAACAACTAGTGTTTACATATTGGGTGAATATATACATAACTAGTATGTATTTAATGGGTAATACAATTGGGTAGAAACTTAAGTATTTGACCCATTGACCAAATACATTGAATGTAGTTGGGTACAACCCAAAGTCCATGACCCATACCCATGGAGCTTGACCCATAACCCATTGCATGACATCATGCATAAGTCATATATAGATAATATCCATGGCCCATAGTTTTAATCCATGACCCATGGTTTTAATCCATGAACCATGGACTAGATGCATTGCATCTTGTAGATACATTGTATCTACTTGGATACCCATGATCCATAACCCATTACCCATGACCCAAAACCCATGGGCAAAAGGGAGCGTCCCACGGATCCCCAGTAATACACTGGACGGATCCCTCAAGTGAGGGATCCGTGGAACAGTAGCCATTTTCTCTCTATAAATAGTGAGTCATTTCTTCATTGTTTCTCACCCCTTTCTCACATATTTTCTCTTTGATTTATAAACTCCCTAATCCCAGATCCAAGTGATCTATGTATGTAGTTTTGTTTCTGTGTGATTCTCTAGGTTCCTCTTAAAAGCGAGATCACCATCTTTTGAAGACGAGCAAGCTCAAGCCCATGAGTTGCCATGCTTCGTTATCATCAAGACTACTGAGGTTCTCTTGTTGATAGTTCTCTCTTTTTTTTCATAAGAAGTGTAGTGTTGAAGACATTAGTGAAAGATGTCTAAAAGAGTCAAGACGGAGACATTAGTGAAGGGTGTCGATCGTCCGTATTGAAAGCACTAGTGAAGGGTGCTTAGAAGTCAAGGCTAAAGGCATTAGTGAAAGGTGCCTTGAAGATCGAGTCAAAGGCATTAGTGAAAGGTGCCTTGAAGATCGAGTCAAAAGCATTAGTGAAAGGTGTCTAAGGTGTACATTCGATATGGTGTGATTCGATGTACAAGATAGATTAGTATTGGGTCAAAGGATATTGATATCCTTGTTGATGTTGTTAAAAGGAGTAGATCTCCTTTGAAGTTAGGTGTTTTGTAGTGTTTGGGTAGTAGTTCCTCCATTGTAATGAAACTCGGTATCTAGCGTAGTACCGGATAAATGGTAGGCGACGTTGTGATAGGTTTGGTTCTACCTCGTGGAAGAACCCGGTATCTAGCCTTGTACCGGATAAAGAGTAGGTAACGTTGTGAAGGCTTCTCCGCCATAAGGATTTGGTGTCGTGTAGTGTTTACGAACTCTCGAGTAGGTGACTCGGGGAGTGGAGTAGTGCAAGGAAGGTGTCCTTGTAGCCAAACCACTATAAATACTCGCGTTGTGGTTTTGTGCTTCTTACTCCTTATCTTTTCATTACATACTTATATATGCTTGTCTATCAACATCCAACACACATGTTTAATAGAATGACATAAGTCGATCTAAATAGTTTAAAACCAAGTTTTAATCGGTAAAACTATTCAACCCCCTTCTAGTTTTCCACAGTGTACAAAGGAATTTATATATAACCTAATGGCGCGAACGTCTACAAAACTACTGAAGACACGTATCCAACATGGTGATGCGTCAGTTACATTACATGTAGAGTAAATTACATGGATGGTCCCTGTCGTATGTCAAAAGTAACAACCTTCGTCCCTCGAATTTTGAAGTTGCACTGGTAGTCCCTAAATTGGTAAACAAATAGCACCACCGGTCCATCACTTAACTAGTGTTAAGTGAGTTTCATTATAATTTACATTTTTGCCCTTTTGGGTTAAAGACCGTTGCATAGTCTATCCTCTATAATAACAAATGTTTATAATTTAAAGTTTTTCTACTTTAGGTACATTTTTTTACGTTTTCTTACGTTTTTATCCGATTTTGTCTGTTTTTTTACGTTTTCGTCCGTTTTCATACGTTTTATCCGTTTTCTTACGTTTTCATACATTTTATCCGTTTTTATAAGTTTTCATCCGTTTTTATACGTTTTCTTACGTTTTTATCTATTTTGGTTCGTTTTTATACGTTTTCGTCCGTTTTTCTAATGTTTTTGTCCGTTTTCACACATTTTATCCGTATTTTTTATGTTTTCGTCTGTTTTTTTACGTTCTCATTCATTTTATAGGTTTTTATCCTTTTTCGTCCATTTTTCTTCCATTTTCATCCGTATTTATACGTTTTCGTCCATTTTCATCCGTATTCATACGTTTTCATCCATTTTTCTTACGTTTTCATCCGTATTTATACTTGTTTTCTTACATTTTCACCCATTTTTATACGTTTTCTTAGGTTTTTATCCGTTTTCATCCATTTTTATGCGTTTTCGTCCGTTTTTCTTACGTTTTCGTCCGTTTTATACGTTTTCGCCTGTTTTTTTTACGTTTTTATATGTTTCACACGTTTTTATCCCCTTTTTTTTACGTTTTCGTCATTTTTTTACATTTTTGTCCATTTTATAGTTTTTATCTGTTTTCGTCCGTTTTTATACGTTTTCGTCCGTTTTTTCTTACGCTTTCATACGTTTTTGTTCCGTTTTTTACGTTTTCGTCATTTTTTTTACGATTTCGTCCATTTTATACGTTTTTAAACGTTTTCGTCCGTTACGTTTTTATCCGTTTTTATATGTTTTAGCCCGTTTTCTTACATTTCCATACGTTTTCGTCCATTTTTTACCTTTCATCCGTTTTATACGTTTTTCATATGTTTTCATACGTTTTTATCTGTTTTCTTACGTTTTGAAACGTTTTAATCCATCTTTATACGTTTCATACGTTTTCTTACGTTTTTATATGTTTTTGTCCATTTTTATTACGTTTTTATCCGTCTTCTTATGTTTTGAAACGTTTTAATCCATCTTTATACGTTTCATACATTTTATCCGTAAGAAAAAAAGACGAAAACGTAAAACAAGGGACAAAACCATAACAAATGGATACAAACGTGTGAAAACGTATAAAAACATAAGAAAACGAACGAAAACATATGAAAACGTAAAAAAAGGGACAAAAACGTATGAAAATGTAAGAAAACGGACGAAAACGTATAAAAACATATGAAAATGTATGAAAAACAGACGAAAACGTATAAAAATGGACGAAAACGGATAAAAACTAGTGAATGGTGCTTAGAAGTCAAGGCTAAAGGTATTAGTGAAAGGTGCCTTGAAGATCGAGTCAAAGGCATTAGTGAAAGGTGCCTAAGGTGTACATTCGATATGGTGTGATTCGATGTACAAGATAGATTAGTATTGGGTCAAAGGATATTGATATCCTTGTTGATGTTGTTAAAAGGAGTATATCTCCTTTGGGGTTAGGTGTTTTGTAGTGTTTGGGTAGTAGTTCATCCATTGTAATGGAACTCGGTATCTAGCCTAGTACCGGATAAATGGTAGGCGACGTTGTGATAGGTTTGGTTCTACCTCGTGGAAGAACCCGATATCTAGCCTTGTACCGGATAAAGATTAGGCAACGTTGTGAAGGCTTCTCCGCCATAAGGAGTTGGTGTCGTGTAGTGTTTACGAACTCTCGAGTAGGTGACTCGGGGAGTGGAGTAGTGCAATGAAAGTGTCCTTGTAGCCGAACCACTATAAATACTCGCGTTGTGGTTTTGTGCTTCTTACTCCTTATCTTTTCATTACATACTTATATATGCTTCTCTATCAACATCCAACACACATGTTTAATAGATTGACATAAGTCGATCTAAATAGTTTAAAACCAAGTTTTAATCGGTAAAACTATTCAACCCCCCCCCCCCTTCTAGTTTTCCACAATTGGCATCAGAGCTTCGTTACCAAGTTTCTTAAAGTATATTGTACTTTAAAAACTTGATACGATCCGTGTTTAATTGAAAACTACAAAGAAGGTCTTTTAAAAAAACACCATGTTTTTAAAACACTTTGTTTGGATGTTGATTAGATGACAACATTTTTTTTACTATTTATTTAAATTGCACTAACCTTCTTTTTCATGTTGCTTAGTTAAAGCTCATACCTACCAAGCCATAGGAATTGCTTGGTAACAATTATACCTTCCCTAATAAGTTATCTTAAACACGAAGGAACCGGAATTGTCTACTGACATTTGTTGTGTCATTTGTAAAGACATTCCTAAGTGCATTAGAGGTATAATTTTCCACTTATCTCTAAATAACATTAGCTTAATAAATAAGTATGCTTACATAAGAATTTATATGATTATCTTTTATGCATATTCATATATTACACGTAGCCTCGTTAGGAAATTTTTCTCGCATACGTGTTGTTCTTTCGTCTAAAAGTCGAGGTTTATAAAACTTATGTTTTATTTCATTTAATCCAAAAATCATATCTTTCTAATAATAAAACAAAACACAAATCTCAAAAATTCCTCCTTCCCCATAAATCTCCCTCCGACGTCCACTCCACCAAATCCTCACTTTTTCAAATCTTCCACTTTCAAAAATTACCTCTCATTCAAAACTTCATCTTCCTCCTCATTTCATCTCATCTCAAACCAAAACCAAGAAGGTTCTTCATCAACATGGTTTACATCTCCCTCGTACTCATCACCTTAACACTCATCGCTTTCGTGTTCCCCATGATGAAGTTCTCGTATGGAGACATATACTTTGTGTTGTTAATCTACATTGGTGTTATATACCCAATCCTTTGTATCATTCTTAGCATTGAAATGAAATATTACTAATGTTCTAGTTTATCTAGTTTATTTTATGTTTGTCCTTTCGTTTATTTTTTATCTTTCGTATTTTCTGGTCTTGAGATACATTAGAAACCGACAATGCATGCTAAAATAAACATTGGCTAAAATACATACCTTTGTATAAACATATAAGATGCAAAAATATTTTTTCGTCAAAACCCTTTTTCTGTCTCTACAGATCCACGGATCCCTGTAGGCATACTAGCCGGATCCCTCATGGATGGGAACCGTGAGACATATAAGATGCAAAAATCTTTTTTCGTCAAAACCCTTTTTCTGTCTCTACAGATCCATGGATCCCTGTAGGCATACTAGCCGGATCCCTCATGGATGGGAACCGTGAGAACCGTCCTTCGGGATAACAGTTTTTAATGCAATATAAAAATCGTTTTCTTCCTAAAAGAAATGTTTCACTAGAATGTCAAACATTAAGTGAGTTAATTATCATTGTTAATACACATCTTGTAAAAACGTTAGGTAATCATTGTTTTGCCCGTAATACGTCACATCCGGTTAACTCTTCTTTTCTATAGGTCTCGCTATGTCGCATGAGTATGAGTTCGATTTTTCACTCACTTGCGTCTACACCCCTAACATCTCTCTTGAGCCCAACACTCCTGGCAATCATGTCTGTGGGTTCAATAATCTCGAAACCCGTCACTTCCATGAAGGACATATTGTCGACACTCCTCTACAATACGAAGAAGGTATCAATACCTCCTTCCGAACCATAGGACTGGAATGTCTTCTCGAAATTAACGAGAAAATATGTCCAAGGTTTGTATTGGAATTCTTCCGTCAAGTTGAACTCGTTCGTAACGAGGATCGCTCTCTATATCTTTGGTTTTGGATCAAAAACCAAAAGTTTGTTTTAACCCTTGGGCAATTTGCTCACATCCTTCGAATTCCAAATCATGGACAATGTGCCTTCACAGAAGATTGGTCTCTTGATTCTCTCTTCAACTTTCGTGAAGAAAATAGTCCATATTGTTTACACATACCTTCCCCGCAAGACTTGACTCGCTTAATTTGCAAACCTCGACCCTATTACTCCGATCCAAACATTATCTATACACGGGATATCCGAGAAGAGTATAAGGCTCTTGCACTCATCCTACATGAAAATGTTTGGAGTCTTAGGGGAAATCGAGAAATCCTTCCCGCTTGTTGTGCTCACATAATGTATTGTTTGCTAACACAACAACCATACAATCTCGCCTACTTCTTCGCAAGGCGAATTGTAAATCTTCAAATCTCCAAGAATAAACTGATCCCTTTTGGAATGTTCTTGACACGCCTTTATCATCACATCATGTACTTCCACCCTCAATTTCAAAGTCCGTTGTACGTACTTGTGAACAAGATGATGAAACCTCTAAACACATCTCTCATGAAGACTTTCTTCATCCCTGAATCGGCAAACACTCATCAACCATTTGATTATCCATCTAGCGAAAACGCTCAAGGAACTTAGTTTTCTTTCAAACTAGGGTCAATCCTTAGTATTCATGCTTTATCAATGTAATGTAATTTCTTTCATGAAATAAAACATTTAACATTTGATATCTCCACTATATTAGTGTTAGAGCTTCTTAGAAAACACTAACTTTGAAATATGATGCCTTGTGCAACCCTTGCATACCGTTTGTAAAGGTTCTGTTTAGCAGAGAGACGGATCCCAAAGTTTGTGCTAGACGGATCCCTACTCATAGGGAACCGTGGGATCCGGCAAACAGAAATGCAGTTGCAATAATTATATTTCAAAACATGTCTTTAGATCACTTCACACTAAGCTAAACATAGTGTCTTAGGACAAATTGAGTCCTTATCAAGCTGAGTAAAAGTTTCATACTTACGCATAACTCACTTAGATCACACTCAAGGCGCTTGTAGATCTATCGTTTCATCAAAACTCATTACTCTTCCGCTCTTATACTCACACATGATCCATCACATGTTAATACATCTAACTTTAGAAATCTTTCAATTTTAGCAAATTGATTGTAGTCATCCTTACCTCAAAATAGGTCGAAATGGGTCAAATTCTAGCTTTTCCATCTTAAGCTTTTAGGATATCCTCCAAAACATTATCTTAAGTTACTATCTGGTCTCTAGGACCATTTAGCTCCATTTGACACTCTCAAGTTTTTAGTGTCATCTTTGTTCATTCATTGGTACTCATAAAAGTTTTAATTTCTTCCATAAAAGGCAATCATTAGCTACATCACTCATTGCGGTTGAACATTTAAGTACCCTTTCATTTAAGATACTTAGGAGGACTGAAACACTCAATATGGTTGTGGACGTATAGTCCGGACTGGGCCAGGAATGGGTCAGGCCCGGAAGACAGCGGCCCACTCTACGCCTAAACCCTAATCCATGCCCTATAAATACATGGCTGGATCTCCTTCTTGAGGACATGATATATGTGACGATAACATGACAGGTCACTCTAACCTTAACTCATCACATCGCACCGATACTAACTTGACCGTCGGAGGTGGACCCCGGGGCTACGGCCTCGGGTCCACTCCTAACGGGTTCTCTTTATTGACAGGTCTACTTAGGGCTCGAGAAGACGACAAAAGGAAAGGGAGAGTCGTCGAATCCAGCCCGCGCCAGATTATGCATCAACAAGTTGGTGCCATCCGTGGGACCACGAATAAACTATGTTTCGTGTTCTCATATTACCGAAAAGCATAAATCAATTTCTAAAGTCGGTAACTCTAAAACCTTTGCATTCTGCCATGTGTAAAACTTGCTTTACCATCATGTGAATTTAATATCACTTTAAAAGCACATGCTTGTATTTAATAATGATGGCATGCACTTTTTACCCGCGTTAGGCCGTGCGTTAATTCGCGCACGATTGGACCTAAGAAAAAGTCCGCACGATCGGAGCTATTTTATCTTTTAGTCGCGAATTAATTCGCGCAGATATTGTTTTTACGGTTGGTATGCCTGTTCGCGCTTGTTTGTACGATCGAACAACGCAGTCACGATAAATCTACCCGCGTTAGGCCGTGCGTTCGGACATCTTCGCAGATTAGCTACGAGCGCGAACAAACACCACGATGATAGTCAATCGCCATGAGCGCACTGGACAAAGGCCGTGGTCATGTTATGTTCATCTGCGATCATCCACAAACGTTCGAGTCTATGCGGTCACGATATATCCATCTGCGTCTATTAGTCGCGGTCACGGTACGTCCATCCGGGTTTTTTTAAAAAAAAAAAAAAAACAATTAATTATTTATGTAGTTTGTAAAACCTCGCGATAGGGGTAATTCGCACTGCCATTTCTCTTATGTGTTAAGTTCACATGCTATGTGCTACATATTGCTTCACTTTATTAGGTTTTATATGTTTCGATTCGTGGCATATACTTTTAATATTTGCATTAAGTGTTTTACGCAGGCATAAATAAGTTTAATGCTCCTACACGAGTAGCACCATCAAACTTGGGGGGCTACCAGGGTATATATACCACTGTTTCCGTACGCGTCACGCAGGTATATTTGGAAGCAGATCGTATGTAAGAGGTATTGCAAGCCCGGTACAAAGACAGATTTAAATATTCGCACCATCTTGCCGCAGGGGAGACGTCCTCTGTCGGCTGTAAAGACGGATGTAATGCGCGCAGAAGCACGTCTTCTGTCGCACCTCTTTGTCGCGCACAACGCGCACTTCTGCTACAGAAGCACGTCTTCTGTCGCACCATGCTGCGTCGCTACTGGTACAAAAGGTACGCCCTTACCCAGGATGCAGCATACGAGATCCACTTTCACCATTGTGAGACTCTCACAATCGCAATGTCACTGTTACCCCAACTATAGAACTACGTGTTCTTCTTACGGGGTCTTTACTGTCAGACTGTGGCGGGAAACCTAGTATATGCGCTAAACAGGACAGCGCCATGGGCCAAGTGCGCACTGTCGTATTTGGGCTGCGCAGTATGGTTCGTCCCATGTGCACACTTGAGTTGCGCACACATGGGCCATGCCGTCATGATTGATTAGGCCTACGCGGCCATGAACAGAACTTAAGTCTAGCATAACATAGCCATGCACTATCTCATACTAGACTTGGGGGGCTTGTGGAAGTATAGTCCGGACTGGGCCAGGAATGGGTCAGGCCCGGCAGACAGTGGCCCACTCTACGCCTAAACCCTAATCCATGCCCTATAAATACATGGCTGGATCTCCTTCTTGAACACATGATATATGTGATGATAACATGACAGGTTACTCTAACCCTAACTCATCACATCGCACCGATACTAACTTGACCGTCGGAGGTGGACCCCGGGGCTACGGCCTCGGGTCCACTCCTAACGGGTTCTCTTTGTTGACAGGTCTACTTAGGGCTCGAGAAGACGATGAACGGCCAAGGGAGAGTCGTCGAATCCAGCCCGCACCAGATTATGTATCAACAATGGTATAGGCCTTAGATCTTAGAAACATCATTCTTACCCTTTCCTAGCTGCTGAGAGCCGGATCCCTAGGATTAGCCTAGACGGATCCCTCATTGGAGGGAACCGTGGGATCCGTGTGGCAGATTCATGTCAACTCTACTTAAAACAATCATTTCAAGCTCATCTTGCTTACTTGAACACTCCATCTCATCTTAATTAAGCTCCTAGATCAGTACAACTCTGAAGTTGACTCTTGTGCATGCTAATCATCACATTCCAAGGAATCTTAGTGGCTTAAGTCTTGAATGAACTTGCCAAATCTCTTGCTTTATAAACCACATTGTTAGGACTCCTAAAGTCATCATCTTCATCCTCATTTTCAGCACTTAGAAACCTTTACAAACCTATTTGAATCATCTCATCATGAGGAAAGCTCCAAGTGGTAAATCATCCACCAAAAAACCACCCAAGAAAATAGCTCGTGTTGTACACGAAATTTCTTCAACCGAATCATCTCCGGTTAAATCCACAAATGCTAGGATTTCTCCTCCACCAACTCAACCAATCAAACCAATCCCTAAAAGGATAGTTCCCACAAAACTACCAATACCAAACACCACCATACCTCATAAACCAAACAATCCCATTTCCACTAAACCTTAACCATTGGTGCCTAGAGCCCTATCATTCACCACTCCACTCTCATCACCACACCTCTACAATCTAGAGGATTTGCCTCCTAGGCCATCTCATCCTCCACCACCGGCAAAATTCTCCTCATTAGGAGGAATAGTGGAACTAAATCAAGGTGTTGAGTCAACACTAGCTCCGGCTTCCTTTTCTCCATCACCATCAAATAATCCCATTTGAATTATGAGAAATCATCAAAGTCAACCACCCGACCACATGGAAGTTGACACCTCTCTACCACCACCATCATTCTTGGTCGAGCCATCGTCGAATGCGCCTCCGCCAATCCCTCCCTCGTTTGAGGCCCCTCAACCCGCTTCACTTGATCCTTCACATCAAGCAATTTCCTTTCTTCCATCACCACTACATAGCCATGATAAAGATTGTTATCATTGTCAACATGTTGAAAGTTTGATACATGAAGTACGCGAAGATCAACGTTTCATGTTTTATCACCTCCTCGAACGTTTCGACGAGATTAAACCTAAACAAACTTGAGCTAGAGGATTCTAGTTGTGTCCTAGTATTAAGCGCGACTTAGATAGTCTAGTAACTCAAAGTCATGTATTATTCATTTTCTTAGTTTTTAGAGCCATGTATATCATATCTATGGTTTTATTAAATGAAATTACATGATATTTACTATATTTTTGAGTATATGATTATTGGCCTAATACATATCTCATTTTGATACCAACATATTTTGGTACATCGCATTTGTTGTATTTTCGTTACAGACAGACGGATCCCTACGTTTTTCCTAGAAAAATCCATCCAAGGAGGGAACCGTGGGATCCGTACAACAGAAGACTGTTTTCTACTAACTTGAGTCTTATTTGCAGGAAATTATGCATTATATGCTTGTCTTCTAACATTTGTTTTGTAGATTTTCAATTTACACGTGAAGACTTTGAAACACTAAGCTAAGGGGAGCTTTGTGTCAAGGCATTACATTGCAAAATCACTTGCAATATTAGAATTACATTTCATGACGTCTCTTTGCAAAATTGCAATCATCAAGGGGGAGCATATTTGTCACTTAGACGAAATCTTTTGCAAACTTAGTTGCAAATGAACTAGCTTAGTATTTGTTTTCTCTTGACGCCCTCACAAAGGGATGGACTCGTCAAGGGGGAGTTAAGATGAGAACTCTTCCCGTCACTTGCTATCTATATTTTTTTTCTTACTTTCACATGTTTCTCTTAAAATAATGTGTTAGTTCCTTTCCAAAGCTCTTTTTGTTTCGACAAAAAGGGGGAGAAGAAAGTAAAAACTACAAATTCAAACTTTTATGAATTTTAGTTTTTCCTTAAAAAAATTTTATCTTTTGTCATCAACAAAAAGGGGGAGATTGTTAATACAAATAAGCCGTAAAAACGTTTATTTATATTTTACGATCTTCTAATGTTTTGTCGATAACAAACGTAAAATCATTTAACGAAACAAATAAAATACGTAAATGGTTTGAGCCAACAGTTTTCTAACACACTTACGTTTTCACATAAAACACTAAAACAAGTATAAGTGATTTTATAATTTAGTAATACATATGTATAACAACTAGTGTTTACATATTGGGTGAATATATACATAACTAGTATGTATTTAATGGGTAATACAATTGGGTAAAAACTTAAGTATTTGACCCATTGACCAAATAGATTGAATGTAGTTGGGTACAACCCAAAGTCCATGACCCATACCCATGGAGCTTGACCCATAACCCATTGCATGACATCATGCATAAGTCATATATGGATAATATCCATGGCCCATAGTTTTAATCCATGACCTATGGTTTTAATCAATGAACCATGGACTAGATGCATTGCAACTTGTAGATACATTGTATCTACTTGGATACCCATGATCCATAACCCATTACCCATGACCCAAAACCCATGGGCAAAATGGAGCATCCCACGGATCCCTGGTAATACACTGGACGGATCCCTCAAGTGAGGGATCCGTGGAACAGTAGCCATTTTCTCACTATAAATAGTGAGCCATTTCTTCATTGTTTCTCACCCCTTTCTCACATATTTTCTCTTTGAGTTATAAACTCTCTAATCCCAGAATCAAGTGATCTATGTATGGATTTTTATTTTTGTGTGATTCTCTAGGTTCCTCTTAAAGGCGAGATCACCATCTTTTGAAGACGAGCAAGCTCAAGTCATGAGTTGCCATGCTTCGTTATCATCAAGACTACTGAGGTTCTCTTGTTGATAGTTCTCTCTTTTTTTCATAAGAAGTGTAGTGTTGAAGACATTAGTGAAAGATGTCTAAAAGAGTCAAGACGAAGACATTAGTGAAGGGTGTCGATCGTCCGTATTGAAAGCACTAGTGAAGGGTGCTTAGAAGTCAAGGCTAAAGGCATTAGTGAAATGTGCCTTGAAGATTGAGTCAAAGGCATTAGTGAAAGGTGCCTTGAAGATCGAGTCAAAGGCATTAGTGAAAGGTGCCTAAGGTGTACATTCGATATGGTGTGATTCGATGTACAAGATAGATTAGTATTGGGTCAAAGGATATTGATATCCTTGTTGATGTTGTTAAAAGGAGTAGATCTCCTTTGGGGTTAGGTGTTTTGTAGTGTTTGGGTAGTAGTTCCTCCATTGTAATGGAACTCGGTATCTAGCCTAGTACCGGATAAAGGGTAGGCGACGTTGTAATAGGTTTGGTTCTACCTCGTGGAAGAACCCGGTATCTAGCCTTGTACCGGATAAAGAGTAGGCAACGTTGTGAAGGCTTCTCCGCCATAAGGAGTTGGTGTCGTGTAGTGTTTACGAACTCTCGAGTAGGTGACTCGGGGAGTGGAGTAGTGCAAGGAAGGTGTCCTTGTAGCCGAACCACTATAAATACTCGCGTTGTGGTTTTGTGCTTCTTACTCCTTATCTTTTCATTACATACTTATATATGCTTGTCTATCAACATCCAACACACATGTTTAATAGAATGACATAAGTCGATCTAAATAGTTTAAAACCAAGTTTTAATCGGTAAGACTATTCAACCCCCCTTCTAGTTTTCCACAGTGTACAAAGGAATTTATATATAACCTAATGGCGCGAACGTCTACAAAACTACTGAAGACACGTATCCAACATGGTGATGCGTCAGTTACATTACATGTAGAGTAAATTACATGGATGGTCCCTGTTGTATGTCAAAAGTAACAACCTTCGTCCCTCGAATTTTGAAGTTGCACTATTAGTCCCTAAATTGGTAAACAAATAACACCACTGGTCCATCAATTAACTAGTGTTAAGTGAGTTTCGTTATAATTTACATTTTAGCCCTTTTGGGTTAAAGACCGTTGCATCGTCTATCCTCTATAATAACAAATGTTTATAATTTAAAGTATTTCTACTTTAGGTACATTTTTTTACTTTTCTTACGTTTTTATCCGATTTTGTTTTTTTTTTACGTTTTCGTCCGTTTTCATACGTTTTATCCGTTTTCTTACGTTTTCATACATTTTATCCGTTTTTTAAAGTTGTCATCCGTTTTTATACGTTTTCTTACGTTTTTATCTATTTTGGTTCGTTATTATACATTTTCGTCCGTTTTTCTAATGTTTTTGTCCGTTTTCACACATTTTTATCCGTATTTTTTATGTTTTCGTCTGTTTTTTACGTTCTCATTCGTTTTATAGGTTTTTATCCGTTTTCGTCCATTTTTCTTCCATTTTCATCCGTATTTATACGTTATCATCCATTTTTCTTACGTTTTTATCCGTATTTATACTTGTTTTCTCACGTTTTCATCCATTTTTATCCGTTTTCATCAATTTTTATGCGTTTTCGTCTGTTTTTCTTACATTTTCGTCCGTTTTATACGTTTTTGCCTGGTTTTTTACGTTTTTATATGTTTCACACGTTTTTATCCCCTTTTTTTTTACGTTTTTGTCATTTTTTTACATTTTTGTCCATTTTATACGTTTTTATCTGTTATCGTCCGTTTTTATACGTTTTCGTCTGTTTTTTCTTACGCTTTCATACACTTTTATACGTTTTTGCAAGGTTGTCAGGATCGCGATCCTGATCGTAGGATCGCACGATCCTACGATCCTACACTTAAAAAACGATCAGGATCGTAATGGGATCGTAAATCAGGTAGGATCGTTCAGGATCGTAGGATCGGATCGTAGGATCGTTTACGATCCGATCCTGTTGCTAACCCATTTTTTTGGACTTTTTTCTTCTATGTGAAGCATTTAAGCCCCATGTTTGATCCAAAAAGCCCAATCACAATCACTAATTCATTGTTTTTTACAAATGACCATTCGGTTTAAAGTGACAGATGCGCATTGTAAGAAATTAGTGTTAGCATTGGCTAAATTAAGTACAAAATTATTACGATAATGACTAACAATATTTTCACGACAACTACATGCTATTTTTACCAACACACATATGATTAATTAATTTATATTAAGTCTTGCGTATGTACATTTCAAACAGGATAAACAAAAAACTTAAAACTGGTTTATTTATTATTCACCACGAAGTAAACTTTAAAGTATGGGCCTTCTTTTTATTTTTTAACGTTATATAGTATACACATTGACTAAGTGTAGACTTATGCCGAGATATATATACAGAACTACAGCCCCTATACAAAAATATACACATTTTCATAGGATCTTACGATCCCGATCCGATCCTACGATCACGATCTTGCAAAGCCAAAAACGATCCTAGGTAGGATCCCGATCCTGACAACCTTGCGTTTTTGTTCCATTTTTTACGTTTTCGTCCTTTTTTTTTACGTTTTCGTCCATTTTATACGTTTTTAAACGTTTTCGTCCGTTACGTTTTTATATGTTTTCTCCCGTTTTCTTACATTTCCATACATTTTCGTCCATTTTTTACCTTTCATCCGTTTTATACGTTTTTCATATGTTTTCATACGTTTTTATCCGTTTTCTTACGTTTTGAAACGTTTTAATCCATCTTTATACGGTTCATACGTTTTTATATGTTTTTGTCCATTTTTATTACGTTTTCACACGTTTTTATCCGTCTTCTTATGTTTTGAAACGTTTTAATCCATCTTTATACGTTTCATACATTTTATCCGTAAGAAAAAAGACGAAAACGTAAAACAAGGGACAAAACCATAACAAATGGATACAAACGTGTGAAAACGTATAAAAACATAAGAAAACGAACGAAAACATATGAAAACGTAAAAAAACGGACGAAACGTATGAAAATGTAAGAAAACGGGCTAAAACGTATGAAAATGTATGAAAAACAGACGAAAACGTATAAAAATGGACGAAAACGGATAAAAACGTAAGAAAGCGTATAAAATGGCTGAAAACGTATAAAAATTGATGAAAACGTAAGAAAAACGGACGAAAACGGATAAAAATGTATGAAAACGGACAAAAACGTAAAAAACGGACGAGAACGTAAAAAAACGGATAAAACATGTGAAAACGGACAAAAACGTAAGAAAAACGAACGAAAACGTATAAAAACGGACCAAAATGGATAAAAACGGAAGAAAGAGGTTGAAAACCTATTAAAACGGACAAAAAAATATAAAAACGTATGAAAACGTAAGAAAACGGACGAAAACGTAAAAAAACGGACGAAATCGGATAAAAACGTATAAAAATGTAGCTAAAGCAGAAAAACTTTAAATTATAAACATCCGTTATTATAGAGGATAGACGATGCAACAGTTTTTAACCCAAAAGGGCTAAAGTGTAAATTATAACGGAACTCAGTTAACACTAGTTAAGTGATGGACCGGTGGTGTTATTTGTTTAGCAATTTAGGGACTACCAATGCAACTTCAAACTTCGAGGGACGAAGGTTGTTACTTTTGACATACCATAGGGACCATCCATGTAATTTACTCTTACATGTATGTTGGAGAGGGCGGGTATTCGTATAATTAAATATTCCGGCGAGCAGATGCATTTGTCTTATATGTTTTTATGAGAATAACATATTGATGACGTTGCAACCAAAAGATTTTTGTCTCTGTGGTATCTATTATCGTGTGAGAAGCTTCTAAATTATATGGTTGTGGGTTCAAGTTTTGCTTAGGACACTGTAAGACAAAATTTTGTATATATTGTGAGATTGTTAGTTGCCGTTCAAAATATATGTATAAGGAAAAATTAATGATTTTGCAAAATTATTCATGGTGACGAATAGATGAAGGAGATTTTGTATTTGAAATTGATAATTGTATTATTTGTAGAGGAAAGTGAATATGAGACTCTCACATGTAAACTTACATGTGAAACTACTCATTACATGTGAAACTACTCAAAATCACCAAAACGTAGGCGCTTTGTTTAAATCTTTTCAAAATTTGAGTAATGGAACTAATGTATGAGTAGTGGCAATGCTTTTTAATTGCAAATTAGATCAAATCATCGTTCAATCTAGAACTATTTGGTTCAATTATATAAAACACTCAACAATGAGATGTAGAAAAAACATATATTAAAGCGAACCCATCTTTAAGGATGTTATGCACAATTAAGAGAAAACACTAATATTGTGAAATGACATAATTAAAATGATGTAATTTTGATGTTTTTTGTCGATATGACGTAGTTTTAGAGGGTTCCATATGTAAGCTTATATGTGAGACAACCCATATTCACTTTCTTCTTATTTGTATTATGACTAGAGGTGCACAAAAACCGGTTTTTACCGGTTTTCGGTTTTTGGAAAACCGGCGGTTTTTAAAAAACCAGTTTTTCCAAAAATCAGTTTCGGTTTTTTTCGGTTATTCCGGAATCGGTTTTTTTTTTGTTTTTCCGAAATCGGTTTTTCTTCGGTTTTAAATGTTCGGAATCGGTTTTTTATCGGTTTTTTTCGGTTTTAAATGTCCGGATCCGTTTTTTTATCGGTATTTTACCGATTCGGTTTTTTTCGGAATTTAAAACATTTAATACTAATACATTTCTAATACAATCATAACTTTTATTTAAACAATACAACTATACAACTAAAACTATAAAATACTAATACATTTCGAATACAATCATAACTTTTATTTAAACAATACAATTATAGAACTAAAAATAAATAAATACTAATACATTTCGAGCTTCGGCATGGCCATCACCCAAAAACATATTACTGTACTCAAGTATATCGAGCTTCGGCATTGCCATCACCCATGTATACTCAAGAAATTAAATCCTCTCAAACTTCTTCTACATCTAACTCTTCAACGTCAAATGGTTCAAATTCACCTTCATCTAATTCGGTAGTCGGAGGTGATATCCCTATTTCATCTTCTTCTTGTGCTATAGTTTCTTCAACTTCTTCAGTCGAACCTTCCAATGATCTTTCATGCTGTACCCTATCTACTCCGTCCATATAATCTTTCAAACATACACATACTTCCACGGATTCGGGGCTTAGTTTTGTCCTTTTTTCTGATATAATTCTACCACTATGAGAAAAGGCCGATTCGGAAACTACCGTCGAAGCTTGGACCGCTAATAAGTCACGAGCCATAGCGGCTAAAATTGGAAATTGGATTTCCCTTTCTTTCCACCAAGCCAAAATGTCAAAGTTTGCAAACTCTTCGGGACTTAAAGTTGTTAAAAAGTTTGTAGCCATATATTGTCCCAACTCGCTTGTTGGGGCTGATGATCGTTGACGCTTTGTAGCGTCTTCACGTAAAGTATTATAAAGGTTTATGTTAATGTCCCTTGTCATTCGAGACGAACCGGCCGGCATTGGGTCGAGAATTGGGTTTGGTTGTTGACCATATTTTGTTGCATAAATTTCAAACAATTTTTTAAAATAATCATTAAATTTAAAATTTTGAGATTCTATATAGTTGGGATATTCACCGTTTAACCCAAAGGATAATTCTAAATTTTCCATTATTCTTCTTAGTAAAAGATCTACGCCTCCAATATTTAAACATGGATTAAGTGCGGCGGAACAAGTATAAACCAAAGGTATACTAGCAAAATATTTTATAAATTTCTTTTTTATAACTTTAACCATTTTTCTAAACATTTGAGTAGGCGAGTCTTTTAATTCGTCTAATTTTTCCGTCATAGCATAAATTTGATTTAAAACTAATGAGCTAGTTGGGTAATAAACACCCGATACTATAGTTGTTGCCTCTTTAAAAACTTGTAAAAAAATAGTTAAAGCATTTAGTCGATCCCAATCTTGGTCATCTATCGAAGTGGAATGGTTTTTTTCAACAAGTAATTCATTAAAAGCATGTAAAGTATTACGTTGTTGTAATATATTTTCAAACATAATGCAAGTAGAATTCCACCTAGTAGGTGTATCAAAGGCCGGTCCTAGGGGTGCTTCACCACATTGTTTACGAAGAGGTTGAATGGATAAGTATGTTGAATGACCCACCCCGCAAAATCTCTTTGAAGCGCATCATTATCATATACACAAATTTGACCATCCTCACCAATAGTACCGTCGGTATTTTGAGGTACCGCGGTACATTTGGTTATATGACCCCTTAGTGTAGTGTTAGCCCCGGAAGCATAAAAGTTCCCACATTTTTTGCAACGCGCCTTTTCCGTCCCATCCTTCATAACACACAAATCCATATGAGACCAAACATCGCATTTTCGTGTAGTTGTTTTAACAACCGCAACATCATCTTGTGTGTAATGTTTTCGTGACCGGGAAGACCCAACGGAGGGATTAGTGGAAGCTTGTGATTGTGATTGTGTGTTTTCCATTATAAAGAAATTAGAGAGATTAAAGAGAGATTTGATGTGTTTTAAACCTCAACCCAAAACACATATTTATACTACAAGTACTAGCTTCAAAATACTCAAAAATTCAAGAAAAAAAAAATGGTAACTTGCCCATTCCCACGGCTACTGATATTATTACATACGTTGGGTTTTGAAAACCGGTGAAACCGGTCAAAACCGGTTTTGACTTCCAACGGTCTGATTTTGACCGGTTTTCACCGGTATTGAATTCCAACGTTTCTATTTGACTTGCGCTGACCGGTTTTTAAAACCGGTTTAATCGGTTTTTACCAGTTTTCGACCAAAAAAAAAGGTTTTAATCGGTTTTTTAAAAAAACCGGTTTAACCCGGGTTTAGATCCGGTAAAAAACCGGTCATATGAAAAAACTGAAAACCGGTGAAACTAGTTCCGTTTTAGAAAACCGGTTTCGGTTTAGTAAAAACTGATTTTTTTTTTGGTTTTTTTAAAAAACCGGTTCTTGCTTGCACCTCTAATTATGACTTTGTGACATTAGTCTCAAACAAAACCTATGTATTATAGATTATGTTGTGGGCTGAAATTGAGAAACTATAGATAAATATGTCAGGTTGGCTGAAAAATATTATTGAAAATCAAAGGTAGTTAAGTAGAAAATATTACGAGTAAATGATAATCAAGGTTTATATAGTTATTTTGCTATGTTAAATTTTTAACTTTCAACAACTTGGTTCGCTCTTTATATATCTAATAGCAGGGTACCCGCGCGTTGCAGCGGCAGGTACTCTGAAAATAAAAATTTTTCGATAAATAATGTATTTTAATTTATCATGTTCTTTTTTAACAATAAATTTACGGATATTAAGAATTCTGTATAGCCCGTGCCCGTTCGGGATCACGGGCTCGAGCCCGTTTGGTCCGAGCCCGTTCGGGGTCAAGCCCATTTGGCCCGTTGCCCGTTCGGGCTTGAATTTTTGTATATCGTGCTTTATTATTTGTAGTAGTGAAATTTAATGCAGGAATTGTGTTTAATTTGGCTGTACAATATGCTTGATAATTTGTATTTCTTATATAGTGGTGTTTTAATAGCTGTATTAATTGTATTTATTGATCAGGTAAATAATTGACTACATTAAATAGCATTAATGTGGTGTTTTGTTGTACACTATGCTTCTTGTTTTGTACGTCTGAAAATTATGTGCATTAAAGTGTTGTACACTATGTTTTTTTTCTTTTAAGTAGTAGTCACTATAGTCATTAATAACATTGACCACTTTAATAGCATTAATGTTGTAGTGTAGGGTTATTTTCAGAACCAAGAAAAGGTCGAGAACTGCGAGAACCAATCTGATCCATTCATTTTTTGATCAATGGCTAAAAACATTAATGGCATAATTGTAATAAATTTAAATATCAAGTTACATTTTATAAAGGATGGAAGGGCATTTATGTAATCTTGTATCACCCTAAAAAACTGCATAACTGATGAGTGTCTAAATACTCATCATTTTTGTACCATTTAAACTGCAAAAACATATGAAAACACTCAGAAATGCATCAAAATGATAAAAATATCACAAATAAGTGTTTTATGTGTTTTAAATGCAAAAATATCAAAATCTGGTGAAAAACGTATCAAGTTTGCATAATTGGCAGTTTTAGTCCCCTAAGTTTCAAAAGTTGTCAAAAACAGTCCCTGGTAAATCAAAATAAAGAAAAATATCATTTCAAGTCCCTAGGGATTCATGAGTTGTCAAAATTGGTCCTTGAGATTTAAAATTGCAAATTTACAACTTAGGTCCCTAAACTTTCAAAAATGTCAAGTTTGGTCCCTGAAAATTTGAAAATGTCAAAAATAGTCCTTGCACTATTGAAACTTGTCAATTTTGATCCCTTGAAACAGTTTTGAGAAATTGGCAGAAATGGTCCCTCAATTTGGCAAAATTGCATTTTGGTCCTTGTAATACTACCCTAAGCCTTGTGACCCAGCCAAAACCATTGTGACCCTGCCATTCCCTTTGACCCCTGCCATTTTGGACCCCCTTTCATATATTAAACCCTTGGTCAAATATCCAGTCAAACCCCCTCACGGGTTTCCTTTCCCTCCATCATCACCCCTGCAACCTGCCTGCAACTCCAACCCACTTTCCCCCTCATCATCACCCTACTCCTACCCACCAAACACCCCAAGCCAAAGAACATTTAATGCCTCTTCCACTGTCACAAGTTATCAGCCCACTGTTAAAAACCATTTTTGGCGCCAATTTTCATCAAACGGTCAATATCATCCTAAGCCATCCAATGGTCCATATTATTGCTGGGAATCAATCAGAGGAGTGAGAGAAAGCATGTTGGTGTATAAAAAGGAAGAAAGAGATAAGGAAGAGCAAGTAGTTAGTTTTAGTTTTCCTTGTATGTCGTTTTTTATTAAGTTATCTCAGTTAGTGTTTTAAAATGTAATTTTAAGCTTTAATGTATTAAACATAAGTCACTTAGTCACTGTAATTCATTTCAAGTCTCAATTCAAGGTTTCATTTATATTTCATGTTTTGAAGTCCACTGTTGAAAAATTTAATTTCAAACTCTTGCATTCAAGCTTCAAATAGCTTATTGTTCAGTTCCAATAAGCTTAAATAAGCTCCTTATAACTTTTGGTTAGCTTAAAATCAAGTTTCAAGCAAATTAGTCATATGGTCAACAAAAGTCAACTGTAAAGCAAGATGGGCATGGAAATGGTATATGGTTGATGCAGAAGCTGATTTGGGGTTGGTTTGGTATAGAATAGATTAGTGTGGGTTCTGTATAAGCTACATCATTGCTGGACACTTGTGAGTGTCATTCTCAATTTCATTTTTTATTCAAGTTTGCAGATTGTGCTTGCATTTGTATCTGTTGTCATTAAACATCTTAAACCTGTTTAAGTAGTTGTAATTAGGATAATTTAACTCAGTTCAATCAATTATACAAGCTGGTTCAGTGTTTATCTCAGTTAAAATTGCAAATCAGTGATATTAAGGTGTGTTTGGATCAGCTGCATTAACTGATTTTGAGGTTTACTCAGTGGTAGAAACTTGTTGTTTTAGGCTTGTGTAACTCATATGTACTCATATCTGTCTTATTATTGCACCTGCATTAGCTAAAAGTCAAAATCCATTTTAAACTGTCTCAAGTTCAAGTCTGTTAAGAGTTTGAGAAATCAAAATCTTGTTTTGTGTTTAGAAATCATAGAACTAGCTTGCATTAGTTTCACTTCATCATATTACATCTATTTCAGTCCATAAATCTAGGTTCAAAGTTCAATTTAGTCAACTTTTCAAATCTGCTTCAAAAGTCAAATTTTGAAAAAGTCAGTTTATACCCAACTGAGATGATTTTTCATGGGTTCATCATTGGATCAATTTAAGTGAAATTGTGGGTTTTATAAGTTCAGCTGGTCTAGTTACTTAACATGATTTTTATTAATTTTTAGCAATTTTTTATAAGCCCCAATTCAGCTTGTCAAGATGGGCTTATATGCCCTGTGCACAGGGAACTGAACTGCACATGTGTTGTGCAGTTCTTGCAGGGCTTGCACAGAGCTCATAAGAGCTTGTCCAAGTCTAGTTTTTGGTTTATAAGCACCTGCCCAGGTCTAGTGTAGGTTCCCACTGTTGGTTTTCATTTTCAGCTTACTGTGTAGCTTGTGCTTAAGCTTAAAGTAGCCCATCAAATATGTTTTTGCACATTTAGCTCAAATGATCAAATCATAGTAGTTTGTGTCTTAGAGGTTTAGGTCAGTTGTATTTAGCTTCATTTGAGTAGTAATAGCATATTATAGCTTCTGTGTTGGATTGGTGCCCAGTTTGTACCATTAGCTTATTTATAAGTGCTTATTTATAAGCAGTTTCCATTGCAGTTCAATATTCTTGCACACAACCTCATGTTTTTATATTTTTCCTAGATTCTTAATAATATTTTAGACTTATCTTGGATTTTTCAGATTTTTCTAGTACTGTTTGGTATTTTTCTTAATTTAAAACAGTTTTTAGTACTTTTTAATTAGCATTTAATACAATTAATTCGGAAAAGTTTCAAAAAAATAATTTTTCATTTTTCTTAGGTTAAGATAAATATAAAAAGTCAAAAAAATATTTTTCCAGATTTTTCTTAGTTAAATTTGTATTTTTAAGCAATTTAAGTAGTTTTAAATAGTTTTTAATTCATAGAAAATACAAAAATAATCAGAAAAATACAAAAATAGTTTTGAAAATTCTCTTTTGATATTTTAGATTTTTCTAAGTCATAGTTTCATTTTTCTAGCTTTATTTCATATTTTCTTGTATTTTAGGTTAATATTTAATAAGTAAAAATAGTTTTTAATTAATAATAATTAGATAAATAGTTATAAAAATAATTTTCTTTTTCTATAAATTTTCTTTTATCATTAGGTTTGTAAAAATATCATTTTCATATTTTTAGGATTAATATTGCTTCAGCTTCACATTTTCTTTTGTACGTCACGCAGTTTTTTAATTTAAGTTTTAAAACAGAAAAATCAAAAACATCATTTTGCTAATAGTGATAGCGTTTATTTAATATTTTTTTTTTATCTTTTTAATTTCCTTTAATTTGCATTTAAGCCCCTGTAATTTGTATACTTTTTCTGTAGTTATAATAATTCAAATCCCTTTTTCCGTTCAAATCATCTCGATCACTATTCGTTTGGTGATTCATCGCATAGCTCGCTGGGACATAACGACCCGGGGAAACACTATACTCTCCTGATCTTCATTGCATTTGTTTCCAGACTGTTTTAAGTTTGTTACGGTTAGCCATTCACAAGTGGCTAGCTTGCGTGATAAAACTTGACCGTCTGGGAGCGAATCAAATTTTTGGCGCCGCTGCCGGGGAGCTGTGCTGATTATCTTCCGTTTAGCAGATTAGTGATTTGAATATTCACTCATTGTTCATACCATCTGTATGTATTTATATTTTCTTATAAAAATCAAAAACCCAAAAAGATTTTCATTCTTTGTTTTTACATCATGTTTTTCAAAAATACCAAAAATATTCCTCTTTACCCTCTTACCCTTTTTGATTCTTTATCCCTTTACCCTCTATCCATTTGATTCTAACTTCTTCTATTTCTCATGGAATCTCTCGACTACGACGAATTCTGGGACGAAGATGAAAAACTTCAGACTTTATCACAAATGTCAAGAATTCGTGTTGTTCGTGATGATCCATTAGTTCTGCGTAGGGAAATGGAACGAGAAACCGGGGTGACAAAGGACCAGGTACTTCCATCTGATAATGGAGGTGCTAAATACGTCCAACCTACGGTTATCCAAAGATCTAACCCCTCAATTGCTCCTAAGCCGTCTAAAATTGATCCTAAACTTTCACGATTTACGGTTAAAAGCAAACATGCAGAATTTAGACCGGTGACTAGCAAGAATGACTTGCCTAATCTTCACGTTTCTCAAGAACCAGAACCAGAGACCATAACGGAAGTGGTGGAAATTGCTAGCTCTCAGAGCACACCACTTGTCCCACCTCCGGATTTTTCAAAATATTCTTCGAGACTTGATAGTCATTCGGATTACCATGTTGGTTTTGTTGATTCTTTGAATAAACTGATTCCTTCTCGTAACCCTCAAATGAAATCGTTTATTCCTTGTGTCGGTTGTGGTGAACCTCTTTTTGGTTCACCCTGTCGTTGGTGTACGTGTGTACAATGCGGTAATGATATTCATAACGTGAGTTGTTTGTTTTGTGGTTCGAGGAATTCATTTGATTATGATCCTAATCCGAACTCATTTAACGACTCCTCCAACTTTTCCAATTACCCACCACAGCCCGACTTATCTTCATATAATCAACATAACTGCTGTGAATTTTGTGGAGGTCCTCACCAAGGATTTGAGTGTCAATCCAGAAACACGTTTGTCTATGAACAGTTTTCCAGTGATGCTCAGAACTTTGGTTATGACCAATATCCATATAATTCACCAGTCCAGACTCAACAGTTTTACTGTTGTGAGAACTGTGGAGGTCCCCACTTCAGCTCTGATTGTCAAATAGGGAATCCATTTCCTTGTAACAATCATGACTCTCACAGGTTTGATAATTTCCAACCTCCACAGCACCATACGGTTCAAACTCCACCTGAGCCGTTGTCTCAAGAAATCTCCCAAAATTTTGAAACCGCAATGAAAACACTTGATGATATGATTAGTAACTTTAAGAATCAAGTGAGTGGTGAAAAGACCATGGGAGAATTGCTAGCCGAAGAACGAGAGGCCCGCCAATCTAGGGAAGAATTATTAGTCCTAGAGCAAGCAGCTCTAAGGCGTTCCCAATTTCTTAAGGCAGCTCTATATGATGATGACGAGGAGAGTTTTTATCCTTTTAATATTATTTCTCAACTCCCTCAGTCAGTTGATATCCCAGCAGTTGAGATTCCATCTCAAACAACTGCTATCACACCCGAAGCTCCCACCCACTCTCTGAACATGGGGGACGAGCATCTTGACACTGTTCCTGAAAAGGAATCGGACGAATTCATAAAGTCTAGTGTCGAGAACCTTGTCCCAATCCCGAGAGAGTCACAGGGAAATTCTGATCATATGTGTGATTCTCTTTCCCCTCTTGAGTGTTCAAATGATCATTTTGAAACTTTCTCCAATTGTAGCGAAGATTGTGCTTCCTATGGAAACATCGAGTATGTTGAGGCATCACTCCCACAGTCTGATCCTCCTCTTGAGGAGTTCACCGATGAACTCACTCACATCAGTCCACTTTCATCAGAAAGTGACGATGGTCTCTTTGATTTCGAAGCCGATCTGGGAGAGATTGAAAGTCTCCCTTATAATGATCGTTCACTCACTTCTCACCCTAACAGTCCAATAGAGAATATTGATCACTTTGTTCCTGAAACATTCAAAACAACTCTCACTAATCCTCTATTTGAATTCGACTCTGAATTCACTTTAATTTCTGAGAATCCACTCTTTGATACTCAGATTGAGGATAGTGATGAGCCCTCAATGGAACAAGAGCTCACAATTTCACTTCTTGCGAATGATTCTCTTCATGAAGAGTTCTCCGGTGAACTCTCTCATGACATATCTCCTCCGGAACATGATCATTTCTATTTTGATCTTGAGGATGATATTGGCTCGGAGGAAGGTGTACTCTATCATACGAGTTTGCCTATTAATGATACTACCCTCACCCTTCCTCCCGATATGTCTACATTTGAGGATGAAGAATGGATCCTGATTGTTATCAAAATCTTTCTTCCTTTCCTCAAATATCTTGTGATTTCTCTTCATCTTCACTCCTTCGGGAATGAAGACACTATCTTTGACCCCGACATTTTCATTTATCATTTTTGAGCCGGTTCTATGTATATCTCATCGGTGTGGAACTTTCACGTACTTCAATGTTTATACAAACATCTTGAATGAAAGTCCGATGGAGATTGTCTCATCCACTTACTTCCCCATGAACAAATTAATTCGGGGTCGAGTCAAGCTAGCGACTCGGTAATCAAAAACAGTAGTTAAACATGGGTTTTCACCCGTGTGTACCACCCTAGTGTGGGGGAGATACTCCACATGTTGTATATAGATCTAAAAAAATGAATGAAAATTGTAAATATAAAAAAAAATAGAATAATTGTTGTGTTTCTACACTTAGCTAGTAATTTTATCTTTTTACGTTCTAAGTTTCGGCATAACAGCCGGTACTTTGAATATTGAGGACAATATTCATTTCTAAGTGTGGGGGGGGGGAAATTCTGGCGAATTTGATCATAAATGTACCCTGTTAGTCCCTTTTTCCCCCAAAATGGCCAAATTTTAAAAAAATTTTTTTAGTGGAAGTACTATGTACTAAACACAACAAATGGTAATCAGTCCACCATGTCTAACCCACATAAGGACTGGCTAATCCAGGAGCAAACGGCTCTTGGTAAAGATATCTCAAATCCGTTGACGGCTTGCAATTTGCCCAAAATATGTATGGTATTCAGCTCACCATATCCTTAAAAGTGAAGAGTTGGCTAGGCCGCAAGTTTATGGCTTGTGGTAAAGGCAGTGGAAAAACCATAATTGGTAATCAGCTCACCAAAGATAATATTGATAATTTATCTAAGAGTTGGCTAGTCCAGAAGCAAACGGCTTCTGGTAAAGACAAATCAAATCCGTTGAAAGCTGGTGATTTGCTCAAAATCATTTGGTTATCGGTGTACCAAGGTTCTTACTTGAACTGAAACATTTGGCTACTCCAGAAGTAATGGCTTTTGGTAAAGAGATGAAATCCATTAATTTTTCTCAAAACATTGCTAGGGACTAGCAATATCTTAGTGTGGGGGATTGATGAGTGTCTAAATACTCATCATTTTTGTATCATTTAAACTGCAAAAACATCTGAAAACACTCAGAAATGCATCAAAATGATAAAAATATCACAAATAAGTGTTTTATGTGTTTTAAATGCAAAAATATCAAAATCTGGTGAAAAACGTATCAAGTTTGCATAATTGGCAGTTTTAGTCCCCCAAGTTTCAAAAAGTTGTCAAAAACAGTCCCTGGTAAATCAAAATAAAGAAAAATATCATTTCAAGTCCCTAGGGATTCATGAGTTGTCAAAATTGGTCCTTGAGATTTAAAATTGCAAATTTACAACTTAGGTCCCTAAACTTTCAAAAATGTCAAGTTTGGTCCCTGAAAATTTGAAAATGTCAAAAATAGTCCTTGCATTATTGAAACTTGTCAATTTTGATCCCTTGAAACAGTTTTGAGAAATTGGCAGAAATGGTCCCTCAATTTGGCAAAATTGCATTTTGGTCCTTGTAATACTACCCTAAGCCTTGTGACCCTGCCAAAACCATTGTGACCCTGCCATTAACTTTGACCCCTGCCATTTTGGACCCCCTTTCATATATTAAACCCTTGGTTAAATATCCAGTCAAACCCCCTTAAGGGTTTCCTTTCCCTCCATCATCACCCCTGCAACCTGCCTGCAACTCCAACCCACTTTCCCCCTCATCATCACCCTACTCCTACCCACCAAACACCCCAAGCCAAAGAACATTTAATGCCTCTTCCACTATCACAAGTTATCAGCCCACTGTTAAAAACCATTTTTGGCGCCAATTTTCATCAAACGGTCAATATCATCCTAAGCCATCCAATGGTCCATATTATTGCTGGGAATCAATCAGAGGAGTGAGAGAAAGCATGTTGGTGTATAAAAAGGAAGAAAGAGAGAAGGAAGAGCAAGTAGTTAGTTTTAGTTTTCCTTGTATGTCGTTTTTTATTAAGTTATCTCAGTTAGTGTTTTAAAATGTAATTTTAAGCTTTAATGTATTAAACATAAGTCACTTAGTCACTGTAATTCATTTCAAGTCTCAATTCAAGGTTTCATTTATATTTCATGTTTTGAAGTCCACTGTTGAAAAATTTAATTTCAAACTCTTGCATTCAAGCTTCAAATAGCTTATTGTTCAGTTCCAATAAGCTTAAATAAGCTCCTTATAACTTTTGGTTAGCTTAAAATCAAGTTTCAAGCAAATTAGTCATATGGTCAACAAAAGTCAACTGTAAAGCAAGATGGGCATGGAAATGGTATATGGTTGATGCAGAAGCTGATTTGGGGTTGGTTTGGTATAGAATAGATTAGTGTGGGTTCTGTATAAGCTACATCATTGCTGGACACTTGTGAGTGTCATTCTCAATTTCATTTTTTATTCAAGTTTGCAGATTGTGCTTGCATTTGTATCTGTTGTCATTAAACATCTTAAACCTGTTTAAGTAGTTGTAATTAGGATAATTTAACTCAGTTCAATCAATTATACAAGCTGGTTCAGTGTTTATCTC
>BPTQ01000006.1:55606604-55691397 GCA_019973895.1 Chrysanthemum seticuspe | reverse complement strand
ACCCATGACCCATACCCAATGTCTAGATACATTGAACCCTTGGTGAGCACTCAAGAGAATGTCTAGATACATTGAACCCTTGGTGAGCACTCAAGAGATACATTGTATCTAGCTAAAGACCCATGACCCATAACCAAAATACCCATGGGTAAAAGGGAGCGTTCCACGGATCCCTGGCTTTGTGCTAGCCGGATCCCTTGTGGGCGGGTTCCGTGGGATCCGGGGAACAGTAGAGAATTTCCTCTATAAATAGAGAGCCATTTCTTCCTTTCTACTCACCACTTTTCACACATACTTCCTTCAAGTATTGTATCTCTCTAACCTTAGATCCAAGAGATCTATGTAGTTTGTCTTTTGTTTTTTGTGTGATCTTCTAGGTTCCTCTTAAAGGCGAGATCACCACTTCTTGAAGTTGAGCAAGCTCAAGTCCATGAGTTGCCATGCTTTGTCATCATCAAGATTACTGAAGTTCTCTTGTTGATAGTTCTTTCTTCCTCCATAGATGTTGAAGGCATTAGTGAAAGATGCCGAAAGTGTCAAGACGAAAGCATTAGTGAAGGATGCTAAACGTCCATGTCAAAAGCATTAGTGAAGAATGCTAAAGGTGTCAAGACAAAGGCATTAGTGAATGGTGTCAAGCGTTGTGTCAAATGCATTAGTGAAGGATGCCTAAGAATCAAATCAAGTGGCATTAGGGAAGAATGCCTAGGTCGTATAATCGATGAGGTGCATCGTTATACATATAGTATTTGTTTAGATCCAAGGATGGTGATATCCTTGATGGTGTTGTAACAAAGAGTAGATCTCTTTGAGAATAGGTGTTGTGTTGTGATGGGTAGTAGTTCCTTCATGGTAATGGAACTAGGTGCTTAGCCTAGTACCTAATAAAGGGTAGGAGACATTGTGATAGGATTAGTTCTCGTTGGTGTGAAAGAACTCGGTGGTTAGCCTAGCACCGTTTAAAGGGTAGGCGACGTAGTGTTAGGTGTGGTTCGCCTTGGTGTGAAAGAACTCGGTATTTAGCTTTGTACCGGAAAAAGGTTAAGCGACGTTGTGAAGGCTTCTCCGCCATAAGGAGTTGGTGTAGTGCTTACGAACTCTCGAGTAGGTGACTCGGGGAGTGGAGTAGGGCAAAGAAGGTGTCCTTGTAGCCGAACCACTATAATAACTTGTGTCGTGGTGATGTGCTTCTTACTCTTTATCTTTCATTACACGTTTATTTATCTATCTATCAACGTCCAACATAAAAAACCAAATGGATTGACATAAGTCGATCTAAATATTTAAAAGTAAGTTTTAAATTGGTAAAACTATTCAACCCCCCCTTCTAGTTTTCCACAATTGGCATCAGAGCTTCGTTACCAAGTTTTTTTTAGTATATTGTACTTTGAAAACTTGATACGATCCGTGTATGTTTGAAAACTACAAAGAAGGAAATTTCTTAAAACAAAAAAGTCATGTTTTTAGAAATCATCATATGTTGGATAGTGATAGATCATTCTAACATTTTCCTTTGAGAAGTCTTCATACTAGGATTTGGGTATCTTAGAAGATCATGAAGTATTTCGCGTATATGGTTTCTAAAAGCATAAAAAGGGAATATAGCAAAGGATTGGGGTATCTTAGAAGATCATGAAGTATTTCCCATCTATGGTTTCTAAAACCATAAAAAGGGGATATAGCAAAGGTATGTTTTCTTAGTTACAATTTTTTTGTCAAAAACGTGCTAAATTGCTTTTAGACTAAATGGTGATATATGCTTCTATCTTATAATAAGCATAATATAAAAAGTGTTTTAGTGATTTTCTTTCTTTGAAGTCTTGTTGTTAGATATTTTGTTTATCAAGCTTGAATAAAGGTAAAAATGGATAAATTAACTTCACTAAAAAGTCTACAAAGACTAAACCTTTTCGTCGGGTCAAAACGTACATTTTTGTAATTCTGTGTCAGATCCGCGGATCCCTCAGGTTACACTGGACGGATCCCTCAAGCAAAGGATCCGTGGGATCCGTGGTACAGAAGACAGTTTTTGTCTGAATTTCAAAAATTCATAACTTTTTAACCGTAAGTCGTTAGAAGTCGTGCCACATATCGTTTTAAAGGTATTTGAGTCTACTTTAATTTAAAAATGATTTCATAAACTGATTCAAAACAATAATTTACAGAATCATTGATTTATAATAAAAAGTCATTTTTCGGTCATAACTTTTGCACAAACTTTTGATCTAATTGGAGACGGATGTTTTCGCTTTTGAATAACAATGTGTCCTCTATTGAAATTAAGGTTTTGATCATATTTATAAATATAAAAGAAACTAGTCAAGCTTGGTATACATGTTTATATTTAACACAAAGCGATGAAAAGAACTTTCGTATGCTATTTGAAGGAGTGTTTGGGATAACATCTAGTTGTGTCGAAAATGTTAGTTTAGATACTTAGATAAGTCATATAGGTTGAAAATGTTTAAAACATATAACACACTAAATGGATTTTTGATTGAGTTTGTCATGTGTGCAACATAAATGTTTTATGTGCTTATATGATTTCTTTTGTTCTTGTATCGTTTTCTAAAAACAACAAGAATGTACATCGGATCATAACCTACACTTGTGTTGATGATGTACTCTCCCATTTTTCTTTTCATGATCGCTCTCCAAGCTTCATAGTAGGATTGACAACTTGATTATTTCATCCGATATACTCAAGTAAATTATTTTGCAAGGCAAATATAATTGTTCATATCCGAAAGTTCAAACTCAAAGCTTTCCAACAACATATGTTGAACTAGCTCTTCCAACCATTTTCTGTTGTTTACCATATGGACAACTTTTAAACTTATTTCTAACATGACGCCTTTGTCACCTTAGTTGTCTCAAGTATAATATTAAACGAAGCAAAGTATCATCATTGTTACTCTTCGATAGGCCATTGTAGGAATATAAATTTTCCTAACTTGAGAATGAATATTGGAGAACTTATTGCACTAGAAACTCAATTTGACCTAACGGTTGAATTGCTTCCTTGATAGAAGTTGGGTACGTGGAATCACCCGTAAAAATGGTCGTGTTTAGCCGTAATTGAGCACCGCTAGTAACAGTCTCATATTCATTCTCTCACTTGGGAAATTTATACTCCTATGTTTTCCTAAAGTAAGTTTACAATGGAAATACTTTGCATTGTCTTAGGATTACTAATCAAACAAGTTGTATAATTAATTTTCCATTAGTTAATCACAACCACTTGCCTCATCAAGAGATTATCTTGCTTTGATCGAGAAGAGCTACATGACTTCATGGACGAAGTTCATTGTATGCTAATCACCATCCGTAATGACTATACATAGTTCATTGCTTCCGTTGGCCAAAACAACCCTATTGTCTTGAACACCATCATCTACTCTGCACGCCATTGTTAATACAAACGATTTACTAATGTAGATTGTAAATCTAGTTTGAGCTTCTTGAATAGCGGTTGTTAAGGTTGATAAACCTATGTGTTACTTGTGAGCTAGATCTCATTTAAATTGCTTATGTGCTATTTCTACATGCTCTTAGTATGTTTTACTTGTATACATGTATGCTTACTGTAGAGATCATTAAGCTTCTAAGTTCGGTACTAAGAACAAATGCTTACTATTAAGTAAAATTGTCCCTGATTCCGGATCCCTAGTTTGTAACTATCCGGATCCCTCAAGTGAAGGATCCGTGGGATCAGGGCAATAGAAGTGGAGTTTCAATCCTTTACACCTCAAACCATGTTCCTAGACTACTTCACACCAACTGAACTTAATACCTTAGGATCTCTTAAGTCCTTCTCAAGCTTAGTAAGCTTCACACTCACTCATAGCTCATTAAGGATCACACTCAAAGTGCTTTTCAATCTATCGTTTCACCTAAACTCATTACTCTTCCGCTCTCTAGATCACTCATCATTCTCACATGATCCTTCACATCTAGACTTAGAAATCTTTCGATTATGGCAAAATTGATCATAATCATCCTTACCTTAAAATTGGTCGAAATGGATCAAATTCTAGTTCTTCCACCATAAAACCTTTAGGATCTTCTCCAAGACATTATCCTAAGTCACTATCTGATCACTAGGATCATTTAGCTCCATTTGACACTCTTGAGATTTTAGTGTCATCTTTTCATTCATTGGTACTCACGAAAGTTCTAATTTCTTCCATATAAGGCAATCATTTGCTACATCACTCATTGCCCTTGAACATTTAAGTACCCTTCCATTTAAAGACACTTAGGAGAACTAAAACACTCAAAAAGGTATAGGCTTTAGACCTTTTAAACATCACTTCTATCCTTTCCTAGCTGCTGAGAGCCGGATCCCTAGGATTAGCCTAGACGGATCCCCCATTGGTGGGAACCGTAGGATCCGGGTGACAGATTTAAGTCAAATCTTGCTAAAACAATCATTTCAACTCATCTTACTAACTCAAACACTCTATCTCATCTTAAATGAGTTCCTAGATCAGTGCAAACTCAGAAGTTGACCCTTGTGCATGTTAATCATCACATTACAATGAATCCTAGTGGCTTAAGGCTTAAATGCACTTGCCAAATCTCTTGGTTTATAAAAAACCTTGTTAGGACCTCCATAGTCATCACTCTCATCCTAACTTTTAGCAATTTAGAAACCCTTACAAACCTCTTGAAAACATCTCATCATGAGGAAAACCCCAAGTAGTAACTTATCCACCAAAGAACCACCCATGAAAAAAAAGGCACGTGTTATACACGAAATCTCTTCAACCGAATCATCTCCGGTCAAGCCAACAAATGATAGGATCTTTCCTCAACCAATCAAACCAATTCCTAAAAGGATGGTACCCACAAAACTACCTATGCCAAACACCACCATACCTCCTAGGCCAAACAATATCATCTTCACTAAACCATTACCATTAGTTCCTAGAGCTATCTCTTTTACATCCCCACTATCATCACCACACCTCTACAACTTAGAGGACTTGCCTCCTAGGCCGTCTCATCCGCTTCCGCCGACAACATTTTCCTCATTAGGGGGAATAATGGTACTAAATCAAGGTGTTGAGTCAACACTTGCTCCGGCTTCCTTTTCGCCGTTTCCATCATATAATCCCATTTGGATTATGAGAAATCATCAAAGTCAACCACCCGACCATATGGAAGTTGACACTTCTCTACCACCACCATCATTCTTGGTCGAGCCATTCTCAAATGCGCCTCCACCAATCCCTCCATCGTTTGAAGCTCCACAAGCCGCTTCACTTGATCCTTCGCATCAAGCCATTTCATTTGCTCCACTACCGCTACCTAGCCATGACAAAGATTGCTATCATTGTCAACATGTTGAAAGGATGATACATGAACTACGTGAAGAGCAACGTTTCATGTTTTATCACTTCCTCGAATGTTTCGAAGAGATCAACAAGCCTAAACAACAATGAGCATCTTAGTTACAAGCTCAAACTTAGAACGTTTAGGGACCCTATCTCATCCTTGATCATAATTAAGCTTATAGTTGAATCTTGAGTTTGGGTAACTCATTAGCATTAGTAGTACTTATATGGCTAAGTTCATTCTCTTAGTTTTAGAGATTTGCTTGATTATCTCATATGTTTTATTGAATGATATTACATGTTATATGCCATGTTTTCCTAAGTATATGATTGGATGATCTTATACTTAACTTATTTTGATGCTTGACACCACATTTTTGCATCACCATAGCTGTTCTAAGCTCACAGGCAGACGGATCCCTCAGTTTTGCTTAGACGGATCCCTTCTATGAGGGAACCGTGGGATCCGTGCAACAGAAGACTTGTTTACTAGTAACTTGAGTCTTATTTGCAGGAAATTATGCTCTATATACTTGTTTTTCTAACATTTGTTTTGTAGATTTGCAAAATACACATGAAGACTTTGACACCCTAAAGCTAGGGGGAGCTTTGTGTCAAAGCAATACATTGCAAAATCACTTGCAATATTAGGATTACATTTCATAACATCCCTTTGCAAAGTTGCAAAAATCAAGGGGGAGTACATTCGTCACATAGACGAAATCTTTTGCAAACTTAGTTGCAAATGAACTAGCTTAGTATTGTCTTTCTTGACGCCCTCACATAGGGATGGACTCGTCAAGGGGGAGTTAAGACGAGATCCTTTCCCGTAATTTGCTCTCTATTTTTTCTTTCACATGTTTTTCTTAAAACAATGTGTGAATTTGCTTTCGAAGCTCTTTTTGTTTCGACAAAAAGGGGGAGAAGAAAGTAAAAACTACAAATTCAAACTTTTACGAATTTTAGCTTTTCCTTAAAATAATTTTACGTTTTGTCATCAACAAAAAGGGGGAGATTGTTAATACAAATAAGCCGTAAAAACGTTTATTTATATTTTACGATCTTCTAATGTTTTGTCAATAACAAACGTAAAATCATATAACGAAACAAATAAAATATGTAAATGGTTTGAACTAATAGTTTTTAACGTATTCACATTTTCACATAAAACACTAAAACAAGTATAAATGGTTTTATGATTTAGATATATATATGTACAACAACTAGTGTTTACATATTGGGTTAGCATATACTTAAACTAAGTATACTAAAATGGGTAAAAACAAGTATATACTAAGGTAAAAACTAGCAAATGGTATTGACCCATAACCCATGGTTTTATATATACCACTTAACCAAGTTCATTGTATCCTTAAGGTACATTGTATCTAGAAAGAAAACCATGGATCAACCCATAACCCATGACCCATACCCAATGTCTAGATACATTGAACCCTTGGTGAGCACTCAAGAGAATGTCTAGATACATTGAACCCTTGGTGAGCACTCAAGAGATACATTGTATCTAGCTAAAGACCCATGACCCATAACCAAAATACCCATGGGTAAAAGGGAGCGTTCCACGGATCCCTGGCTTTGTGCTAGCCGGATCCCTTGTGGGAGGGATCCGTGGGATCCGGGGAACAGTAGAGAATTTCCTCTATAAACAGAGAGCCATTTCTTCCTTTCTACTCACCACTTTTCACACATACTTCCTTCAAGTATTGTATCTCTCTAACCTTAGATCCAAGAGATCTATGTAGTTTGTCTTTTGTTTTTTGTGTGATCTTCTAGGTTCCTCTTAAAGGCGAGATCACCACTTTTTGAAGTCGAGCAAGCTCAAGTCCATGAGTTGCCATGCTTCGTCATCATCAAGATTACTGAAGTTCTCTTGTTGATAGTTCTTTCTTCCTCCATAGATTTTGAAGGCATTAGTGAAAGATGCCGAAAGTGTCAAGATGAAAGCATTAGTGAAGGATGCTAAACGTCCATGTCAAAAGCATTAGTGAAGAATGCTAAAGGTGTCAAGACAAAGGCATTAGTGAATGGTGTCAAGCGTTGTGTCAAAGGCATTAGTGAAGGATGCCTAAGAATCAAATCAAGTGGCATTAGGGAAGAATGCCTAGGTCGTATAATCGATGAGGTGCATCGTTATACATATAGTATTTGTTTAGATCCAAGGATGGTGATATCCTTGATGGTGTTGTAACAAGGAGTAGATCTCCTTGAGAATAGGTGTTGTGTTGTGATGGGTAGTAGTTCCTCCATGGTAATGGAACTAGGTGCTTAGCCTAGTACCTAATAAAGGGTAGGCGACGTTGTGATAGGATTAGTTCTCCTTGGTGTGAAAGAACTCGGTGGTTAGCCTAGCACCGTATAAAGGGTAGGCGACGTAGTGTTAGGTGTGGTTCGCCTTGGTGTGAAAGAACTCGGTATTTAGCTTTGTACCGGAAAAAGGTTAAGCGACGTTGTGAAGGCTTCTCCGCCATAAGGAGTTAGTGTAGTGCTTACGAACTCTCGAGTAGGTGACTCGGGGAGTGGAGTAGGGCAAGGAAGGTGTCCTTGTAGCCGAACCACTATAAATAACTTGTGTCGTGGTGATGTGCTTCTTACTCTTTATTTTTCATTACACGTTTATATATCTATCTATCAACGTCCAACATAAACAACCAAATGGATTGACATAAGTCGATCTAAATATTTAAAAGGAAGTTTTAAATTGGTAAAACTATTCAACCCCCCCTTCTACTTTTCCACAGAGTACACTAAGACAAAGATTCCTGAGAAGGTGCTAGTGAGGAACAATGAGAACGCCACCCCCACTTTGTCTGTTAACACCATTTCCATTGCTTCTGATGAGGATGGAGCAGTTGAGAAGAAGGAGCCTGAGACCAGCAAGGATAGTAAGGATAAGAATGAGGCTCGGACTGATGATGAACCCAAATTCATCAAGCATTACCTTAAGCATGAGATCAATAAGAAAACAATCGTTAACCAAGTGAAAAACGTTAGGTGCAATGATGTTCTTAGAAAGCCCTCTTAGGTGAAATAGGAGAGGAAGAGTATGACACCATGCCTATTGGACCTATGTACGAGTCAATTCTTAGAAAGCCAGTAACTAAGAAGCAAGAGATCTCTGGGAACTTTGTAATTCCATGTAGCATATGTGACTTAGAGAACCTAAATGCCTTGGCCGACCAGGGATCCAATGTAAACATAATGCCGCTGTCAGTCTATAATAAGTTGACTAAGGAGGAACCGACCAAGACCAATCTTAGACTTTCCTTAGCAAATCATTCATATGTTTATCCCATAGGAGTAGCGGAGGATGTCTTAATTGAGGTTTCCAATATTGTCTATCCGGTGGACTTCGCAATTGTAGACATTGAGGAAGATAAAAACCTGCCATTAATCCTGGGAACACCTTTCCTGACCACCGCCAAGGCAACCATCAAATGCGGTGAAGGAATTATGATACTCAAAAGTGGAAAAGGACAAGTTAGGATACCTATTGTTCTGAGATATCCTTTGAAGATTATGGAGAAGGTAAAAGATAAGAATTCATAGGTCTCCAATAATGCTGTTAAGAAGAAAATGGCTGAATGGGAAAAAGGACTTAGAGAATTCATGGTTCAAGGGTTAAATGCAACATTGTGGAAACGTGATAAAAAGTTAGGAAATAACTACACCAAAATACCACAAACTCAAAAGAACCCTAAGGAATTTTTGAATGGAGAAAAGGTGCTTTTGTATAAATCAAGAATAAAAGCATTATGGGGAAGGAATAAGCCAAGATGGTTTGGACCTTATACGGTGAAAGAAACTAATCTAAAAAATAAAACCGTTATCATAATAGACGATGTTGGAAGAGAATTCATGGTGAGCATACAACGTCTACAACCTTATGATGAAGGCTTAGTGGAGGAAAAGAAGGACGGCAATGAAGTCACGTAGGGGCACGACTTCAGTCTAGCTACAAGACTCATAAATAAAGAAAAGCGCTTCGTGGGAGGCAACCTATGCTTAATTGTTTGCTTATTTGTGTGTCATATATCTTTTCATTGATTGTTTATTCTCATGTTTGAATTTGTGAAAATGCTTTATTTTGTCTTTAACCTCGTCTTAATTACATATAAAGGTATTTTACAAAAGGGATAAGCTTAGGGAGGATTACGCACGTTTTAAAAAGAACGTGAACATGAGAATTACATTTCTTGAAAAAGATATATATGTGTGTTTGTTAGAGTCAAATGCTTGTATCGAGTCATAATGGATTTTTTGCAGGAATTTTTCCAGATTCTAAAGATATAAATTTTCCAGAAAATCGCAAACTAGTTTCTGTCAGGATAACCTGACGGCGTCAGGATTGCAACCTGACGGTGTCAGGAGGAGCAGAAACAACTTATCTTACTTTCTCTCATTTTCTGTGCTACTTATAAATTTTTGGAATTTTCCAGGTCTTAATTTTCCAGAAAATCTGCAAACATCCATTCCACAAGCATTATATCTTATTTAAGTCTGGAACTACATCTTGTTATGATTTTTCTTTGTTCGGTTTGATGCTTTGGGTTTTCTGTTTTCTTCAAGTGTGCAGGTTTAATTTACCAAGAAGAAGATACATAAGATGAGAAGGAGCTTTTCACGCAAACGTTCTTCTTAAAAAAAGATGTAACCACCACTTTACACGGATCCTACCGAGCTAATCAGGGGAGTACTAGTTTCTTTCATCTTTTAATTACCTTCCATTATCATAACTTTGATACTTTAGGGGAACATTGGGGACAATGTTCAGTTTAAGTGTAGGGAGGGAAAATAAAACGGGAAACTTTGAAACTATGCTTATCCTTGACTATTTGCTTTGTCCAATTGTATTTGTGTAATAAACCATGAGAAAATGTTGGTTAGGGTAATTTTGGCACCAAATTTAAAATGTTTCATGACATATAGGAGTGGGCCATTAGTCTTAACAAAAGCGTCTCACGGATAGGAAGTTGCATGACTAGCACAAAAACCCTTTACCACCTAAATTCCATCCAAAATGTGAGGATCGCCCTTAGATTAGTAGGAATTAAAGCATTCATCTTTAATGCTTAGAGTGTGAATCGGTAGTATATTAGATTCTAGAATTTGTTTTGTGATGCATCCTGAGATCGCTAGTAAGACTACACTTGTGTAGTTAGGAATAACTAAATGATAAGAGGCATTAGAATAACCCTTGTTTGATACCCGTAATATAATTACTTCTTCCACATCGGTTGAGTAATTCCCCCACACCTTTGTGTTGTACTCATCTTTAGTACACAATACCCCTCGTTAACCCCTCAGAGCCTATCCTTTTCGCGGTTCTCGTGATGTTTTGGTTTTTTCGGAATATCAATGAAGAGCATTGTTTACACCCCACCCCCAAATGTACACCCAAATCGCCTTAGCCTACCCTGTATGCACTCACTTTTAGTGCATTATTGATATCACCCAAAACCCTTAGTTCAATTATCTAGTTGCTTGCATGAGTTGCTAAGTCGAGTCATATCCTTTGTATACAGTTTTGGGATGATTGAGATTCATGGGAAAAGTTAAAGTTTATGAAATGACTGGAAGGGAACGTTAAATTCCCTTATTTGCGTAATAACGTACTCCAAGTGTTTTGATCTTTTCAATTCAGGTCAAATTAGTGTTAGAGTAATAAAAACTCAAGTGTAGGGATGTGCCTATAAATCCCTATCATTTTGATGTTACCATAGAGGATGGTAGAGTAAAAGTGTATGAAAAAAAAAAAAAAAAAAAAACATACGGGCTACCATCCTATATCTATTTTTAAATTTATGTTTGTTTGTTTGTTTCAGTTATCTAGAGTTTATAGTGTCGAGTCTTGGCTTAGCAACGCCATTCTTCATATGTTTGCAACATAGAGATTTTTTACTTGCCACCACTAAATAGCCTATCCCACCAAACCCTTTGTTTCCCTACAGTAAGCCTAACGCTACAACCCTTTAAAAGACCTCTTTGATAGTCTTTCCTAGGTGCTTACGCCAAAGCGATGGAGGTTTGATCTATTCTCAATCCTATGGTAATCTATGTACTATACCGGTTAATGAGTGTTTATCTTCCATTTCCAACTTGCTATATTTCATATACACCCGAGAGATGTGAGTATCCAAATACCCCATGTGATGTGCTAGTATGTAATTTTCGTGCTTGTTATGACTTTTGTGGGGCTTATATGTGTTGTGGATTGTTCTAAACCAATGCTTCATGACCCTTAACTTATAAATTAATTGGCTAAAAGCACATTTGCTTGAAGACAAGCAAATACCAAGTGTAGGGATATTTGATAAGGTTTTAAAATGTACCATTTTGAGGGGTCGTTAAGCCCTTATTTGATCACTTTTGCATCCGTTATTACTTAATATCGTTCCTTTTCACTTTTTAGGTCTCTTGAAGGCAAATTGCTGGAATGCCACTTATTTGGACGAAAAGGCGCGTATATACGAATAAAATGGCCAAAGTCAAGAATCGGGACACTCAAGCTGCTGAAATACAAGGGGACGGCGTCAGGTGTTATCTGTGACGCCGTTGGAGCACTTTTGTGATGGCTCAGTAGCCAAATTGCTTATTTACAAGTGACGGCGTCAGAGACTGAAGGCGACGGCGTCACGGCCATAAGGTGACGCCGTCACAAGCTGCAACATGCGCGCGAAGTAGCTGATACTGTTTTGGCCGTCATTCTTTAGGTGTGACGTCGTCACCCTTTGCCGACAGAAAATCTGCCTATAAATAGAACATTATAACTTCACTTTTTGTAGCCTCTAAACCCTAACTTCAATTCCAGGGCTTAGATAGGTGTTTTTCCAGCAACTTTGAAGGTTCCAATCACTACAAAAACATCTTGTAATGGTTTGTTGATTATATCTTAATCCATATATTCAATTTATCATTATGTCTATCCTATGTTTGATTGATTGTGTGTATGCTTGCATGTTTACCATGTCGGGCAAAATTACTTGTGTGTTTGCTTAGATATATGAAACCTAGTTGTTAATTATTGTTAGGTTCTCTCTTATCTTAATTGTAATTGGCTTAGGAGTGCAACTAGGCTAGCGTTGTGTTTAATACTTGATAAATCTTTGATAGTTTATGAATGACTTAGTGGATTTCGTTTACTAAACCCAAAGATAACCTCAAAGTTAGTTTATGAATGACTTAGTGGATTTCGTTTACTACTCTTAAAGGTGACTTCAAAGAGTTAGGGAATGCACACCTTACGACCTTAGAAAACACAACGCGTTAAGAATAAGGACGTGACAATTCAACCGTCATTAGGAGATAACTAGGGAGTAATAAAATCTAAGTAAACACATTTTTAATCATCATATGAGCACACAACAATAGACATAGACTACCCTTAGCTTAGTTACGTATAAAATATAATAGTAGAGTAATCGGTAGAAATACCAACCCCCAAATCCAAACCCCAAGATTCGTACCTTTCCATTTCCTAAAAGATATAAAAAAGATAAAAAATAATCTTCCTCAACCCCAACCTTAGCGTAGTAACTTATCACTAGCATTCCTATTCCCCTAGAGAATGATATCAATTCCAGTGGCTTACCCTAATACTACACTACAACGATTAGGTTCACTGCCTAGGGTGTTGAAAAACTTGTTCGACGAAAAGGAAGTTCCTTTGACCCCGAACGACGCGTGTAGCGTTATCATTCATAATTCTTCAAATTAGGATCAAATATGATTACTTATCATATTTTAGGGTTTTAAGTGTCATTTAACAAATTTTAGGGTTTAATGTGCAATTATGTTATTATTTGCAAAACACATAAACTTTACCCGTATTCGTAATTAATTAGGGTTTCATAAACCATAAATCATACAAAGGTCCAAATGTACATTAGAGGTCACCAAATATCATTTTAGTGGTTTAGTAGTCGTTTTCACAAGTTCAGAAGGTTACGTGCATCCCGAGTTAATTTACAAACACTTATGAATACCAAAAGTTAAAACATGTATTCAAGTCATATTCAGATTTATTTACTCACATCAGACCTGTTATATGAAACCATCATATGAGCACACAACAATAGACATAGACTACCCTTAGCTTATTTATTGACCTGTTAAAACACTAAAATTTCTGGACAGCTTAATATGAAATCACAGTTTTTACCCACGATACAAAACAATTTATAATAACTCCAATTCAACACCAATAATTAAACCGATCATCATGTACATGTATTAAGGTCTTATTAACATCAAAAAAATGGTCTTACACGTTTTTACCCACTGAGTACAAAATTATAAATGTAAAACCACACCGAAAACCCTAATTGACCTAAAAACCCTAATCCGAGCACACAAAGAAAATTTCTGTTAAAACACATTTTTAATCATCATATGAGCACACAACAATAGACATAGACTACCCTTAGCTTATTTATTGACCTGTTAAAACACTAAAATTTCTGGACAGCTTAACATGAAATCACAATTTTGAGCCACGATACAAAACAATTTATAATAACTCCAATTCAACACCAATAATTAAACCGATCATCATGTACATGTATTAAGGTCTTATTAACATCAAAAAAATGGTCGTACACGTTTTTACCCACTGAGTACAAAATTATAAATGTAAAACCACACCGAAAACCGTAATTGACCTAAAAACCCTAATCCGACTTCCACCAATTTTATAAACGGATCCGAGCACTGGAAAATTAATACAAATTCGTTTTTAATGTCATTATAGGTTAGGGTTTTCATAAAAATTAACCACCTAATTTTATATAAGCCGAATTAATTAAAATAAATAAGAAAACAATACCTAGTTTGCGGTTTCAATGAAAATTCGATTACTTTGGATTGAAAGTAATTGGTCCCGACCATGGCAGCCCTCACCTTGAATCCACAGCCTCCAAAACGAGTGTGTGAGTGTGTGTTTTTTCTTCTGAAATTCGAATGGGATAAGGGGGAAAAAAGGGTAACCGGTTTATATTTTAGGGGAAACTAATAATTACCAAATAATAATTTTTGTTCGGGGATTTAATTTGATTAGGTCGGTCCAAAAAGGGGGGGGGAGAAGGATGGGCCAAAAATTACGGCTTTTATTTTAGGGATATCATATATTTTTTTGTATTTAATTAATTATAGATTTTATAATTAATTTAGGTAATTATCTTATTAGATTAATCTTATTATTAATTTATCAAATATCACCAAATTAAAAGTATTATTTCCAAATTTTATTAAATAATTTAGATCAATTTCATAATTAGTACCTCGAGTTAATAAGTTTTTAAATTAGACGCAAATATAATTTAAGCGATTTTGCGGGTTTTACAACTCTTCCCCTCTAAAAATATTTCGTCCGCGAAATTGAAGTCGTAGAAGTAAACGGAGACATACTAGTTTAAGGCAGACTTAGCAATCCATAGTTTCGCACAAGTCACAATAATTTCTGGTCCAAATAGTACAAAACTTACACGTAACAAATGTCGGTGATAATCTCGCAAGGAGGTATAGAATTCCAAACGAATATGAAAATTGACAATCAACGGATATGAGTCCTAGTCCATCCAACGTACCAACCTCAGGCATTTTCCCAGGACGTCGTATGATTCTAATAGTTCAAATTATATGATCTCGGTATTATCATGTTGATCAGGCGTCATAATACTTGCATCACATAACAAGTCCTTATTGTCATAATATTCTGTCTCGGGTCATGACGAACCACATAACCAACATCACGTCAAAACAGATACACATATAGGTAGCAAGTAATACATCCAATCAAAATTACCATTCCACAAAGAAAAGAAGGCCGCTGACTTGCTCGAGAAGGTTCCTCGTGACTCATTACTGACGATCAAGAATAGCCTCAGGCTCACTAGAATGACAAGGTGCCGCAAAGTCTAACCTTACTAATATAAATCATATAAACCTAATGGATGAAAATCGAGATTTATCAAAGAGATATAAAACACAACGCGAAGTTGTGGTAACACCGAAGAATCAAGCCATAGGACTCCATCATCCAAGCGCGCCCAATCATATGAAGTAGATGAATCTTCTCTGCATCACAACGGTTGGACTGTCGACACCAATATGCCCGAATCTTGGTAGTAGTTTCTCTGCACGTCTAAAGTACGCCGTCCATAGTTCCTCTGCTCCTACGTCTTCCAAATGTCCACCAGTTGAATTCTTTTCTCCATCTTTGCTCCTTTGGTTGTTCCAGCCAGCTCCCTCCCACAATCGGGTGCGGCTCCTGCTTCACGAACCTCTCTAATTCAGAAACTATTGTAGCAACGTAGGGTGACACCACCATCTTCGAATCTACGAGTAGCCTCCCTCTAAATGATCGACAAACGAATGCGCGAAGACAAAACAGACACAATCACAATGTGGAAGGAGGGTTAAATTAGTGGAGACAAAAGAGTGTCGAGATCAAATCTAAACGAAAAGTGAAAACAATCTGAAAAGATCAAAATAAACGGAAGCCTAAAGTCTACCCAAGTCCTCACAGGTCAATCCTAAGGTCAACAAGATCAAAGCTTAGCTCTAATACCATAATTGTAACACCCCAACCCGACAAGGGTCGGAATGTCACATTATGGAGTCATATCAGAACATACTAATAAAATTTGCAAGCGGAAGTGTTATTAAATAAAATACCAAGTCATATAAATGAATGACTTCAAAAAAAATACATAAACCAACATATCTAAAAGAAATGAAATATCAAAACAGTGATCTTCAAAAAGAGTCCAAAATGATAGGGAAACTAGGGTCGGTTCACTCAAATGCTCCTACTCTCAGCCCATTAAACCCAATATCCTACTAGGTACATGCCGCATGGAAAAGAAAGTGCAGCTGAGCTTAAAAAGTCCAGTGAACAGATATGACAAAATAAGAAAATTAAACAAAATAAAGATACGAAGGGAATCAAAGGAAGCTGGTATTAAGGTCATAGCAATGAACAAAATGAGTCAATGAGGAACCTGCAGAATGCAATATTAACAGAAACAGAGAAGGCATAGAAATCAAAGGAAGACAAGAAGAAGTAGCGCATCAATGAACGATATAGGTAAATGCAAATAACCATGTAAACAACTACTGAGACGGAAGTCACATAGAAGCTACTGAATAATTATCGTAATAAATAGCAAGCGACTATAACAAGGTGCAAGCATATCAAACAGACAAGCAGCTAAACAGTAATATAAACATGGCAGTCAAATAATTCAAACATTCATATAAGTATAAACTGAACAATAACATAAGCAAATGGAAGTAAAATGAATAGAATGATAGCATGGCAATTATAGGAGTTGAAAGAATAAGCAAAAAAAGTAACCAAATAGTGAAACAGTCAACAGATTAACTAAACATAAATATGGCAAAACAAATAAATCAGATAATCCTGATAGATATAAGCTAAGCTGAATTCCATAAGCAGGCGGAAGCAACTAAATTGAATTTAAGCATGGCAATCACTCATGTCAGATAATCTATAGTTGATAAACAAAACAATTATCATAACTAGCGTAAATACAACAGCAGTATAAGCATGATAGTCACATGTATCAGGTAGGAATACCAAACGAACATCATAATTGAATGAATTAACTAAACAAGAATATAGCATGGAAACTAAACATGTCAACTAGACAGAATAACATAAGTTGAACCATATTCCTTCTTCAACCAGTAGCATGAACAAAAGTGTAAACATGGCAGATCAACAAGTCAGGTAAACATCAATTACTAAGCCAAACCTATATCGTGAGCAACGGAAAAATACCAACCAAATGTACAAGAATGGTAGTCACAAATAGCAAATAGGAATACTAAAAGATAATCATAGCCCACAAAAATAACTGAACTAGGTATGACATAGTAAACGAGTGAGTAGGATAATTACATACTAGCATGGCAAATGGGTGAATCAATTAGTCACATAATAGCATGGTAAACAGATAGTCACATATTAATCATATAATAGCAGGGTAAACGGATGAGTTCTAATAATCACATACTAGTATGGCAAACGGGTGAATCAATTAGTCACATAATAGCATGGTAAACGATTTGTCACATATTAATCATATAATAGCAGGGTAAACGGATGAAGTGTTAATCTGAAGTATAAGTTTGGTAGTCAACTAAAAAGGAATGAGAGTATGACAAATCAATAAAATGGAGTATAGTATAGTAGTCGGTTGAATCACATAAGGATAATGAATGAATGAGTAATCGACGGAAAGTAAAAACAAGAAATATAGAATATGGTGCATTGTGGAATAACATGAGGTATCACAGAGATAAAAGGTCATGAAAAGAAACTATCAGTAATCTACCACGAGCCCAAAAAAATCAAATCATGTCATATCATAAGTAATCATGGAGTAGCTAGCTCCCAAAATGTGAAAGTCGTGCATTGCACACAAGCATCAGTCACCTGATAAATCAATCATGTCATATCATATCATATCATATACAGAACAAACTAGGATGCATCCATACGCCCCAGAAAAAATATTAGTGGCCAAACATGTATAATAATTTTGAGCTCATAATATATATAACAGAAAGGGACGGGATGGTTCATCACTCGACATGTAACACCCCAACCCGGCAAGGGTAGAAGTGTCACATTTTGGTGTCATATCAGAACATACAAATGAAATCTTTACAAACGGAAGTCTTAAGAATGAAATATCAAATCATAAAAACAATTGACTGACATGGAAAATACAGTATCCAAAATGAAATAAAATCTCAAAACAAAAGCTCTTTAAAATAAGTCCAAATAATAAGGTGCTAGGGTTGGTCCACTCAGATACTCTAACTCTCAGCCCATTGAATCCCATCTTCCAACCTAAAACCTGACGCAGGAAAAGAAATGCGGCTGAGCTTAAAAAGCCCAGTGAACAGATATAACAAAACGAAAGCTACATAAAATCAGAAATGCGAAATGAAATAAGGAACTGATAACAAGGTCGCAACGGAAAGGAATCAATGAGGATCCTGCAGAACATAATTATACCGATATCCAGAATAAACAGATAACAAGGAGAACGAAGCAGGGTAAGGCATCCGCGACATATACATAATCACATATAAGCAGACCGACATACAGTTACCGAAAACAAAATCAAACATAGCAAACGCCGTATTCAATCAACAAGAATAGCATACAATCAATTCAGGAAGCAATTAAATTAGAAAGTGAGCATGGCAATCATACAAGTCAAGTAACTACAGTTAATAACATCACAAGTATCACTACAGCAGAAATACTATCAGTAGCCAGACATGGTAACCACACGTATCAAACATGAACTCAGCATGAACACTACAATTGAATGACTTAAGGACATAGCAGAGCAAATTAACAAGTTAACAAGCCAGACCACATAAGTCGAACCATTTATCCAATCATACAGTAACATAAACAGCAATGTACACATGGCAGATCAACAATAAGCAGGAAAAGATACTAACAGGTATTCATAGACCACGAGGTTAACAAAACAGAATTTACATGATAAGCCGTCAAAACAATCATTTATACACTAACATGGGCCAGACGAATCAAAGAGTCACATAACAGTATTGTAAACCGTTTGTCAGTTATTAGCATGTCAATAGATGAATCAGACAATCACATATTAATCATATAGTAGTAGGGCAAATGATTGTCACATAAAACATGTAAAAGCATAATCAAATTCAATAACCATAATAATAATCACCTAGTACGTGAATGGAATGGTAGAAGAATAAGTCACATAAGGGTACAGGGTAACGGACAGTCAATACAGAATATGGTGTGTTGGGGCAAACAGATGGTACAATATAAGTATATCAACAGTTTAAGGGTTGTCAGAAATCTATCCCGAGCCAACAGTACAGTACAGTAATAGCAGTAGTGGCAATAGCAGCCCAGTAATCAATAGTAACCATCGTATTCGAAGGGGTGACCTCGAAATACCAGACAATAGGAGGGGAGACCTCAGTAACCAGTGGAGTAGCTAGCTCCCATACTGTGAGGGGGTGTATTGCACACACGCACCACATCACCAGAACAGTATATATATCAGTAACAGTACAATACAGATCTAGGATGCATCCATACGCCCCTGCAGAAATAGTAGTGGCCATAACAATAACAGTGAAGCGCGCATAATCTGTACAGTAAAGGGACGGTGTGTAACATCACTCGTACACACTGGAGTCATGCCATTGGTGCATCAATGACACGGTCATGGTACCATCCATGACTAGTTAACAGTATTTGGCTCGGGTATAAATCTAAAGGGTCAAACAAAGGTCCACAGTGTAGCAATATATATCAGTCATCATAATCAGAGGTTCAATATCAGTAGGTCACAATTCAAAGGTTCATAACAATAGTCCAATATCAAGTCCAATATCAAGGGTTCAGTAATAGAGGTTCAATATCAAAGGTTCAGTTACAGAGGTCAATAACAAAGGTTCAGTAACAGTAGTTCAATAACCGAGGTTCAGTAACAGAGGGGTCAATAGCAATGGTTCAATATCAGAGAGTCAATAGCAAAGGAAAACATAGCAATGAAATATCATAAGAGTCAAAATCAAACAGTTCACACAGGAGATTCAATAAAATAGAGCATAGCAAAGTCATGGGAAGCCCTAATAAGAAGGCTCAGAGCAAGGTATAACAGTTCAAAGCTAATATCGAAGGATGTAAACAAATCATGAGAAACCTTAAGAGATAGGTCAGAATATCTGTACCTCAAATCGTAAAGCAAATCGCCCGAAATACACAAGGGAAACAAAAGCTACTCCTTCCTCCGCGAATCTACATGAATAATGGTCGCTTAGTATTTAGGAAGCTATTACATAGTTTTAGGGTTCATCGTCATTCATATTTCATAATTAAAGCTTCTTTCCATTTTTAGTAACTTTCCAAATTTAGTACTAAGGATGCCGAATTAGTATATTTAGTTTTACAAATGCTAATTAAATAAATTATAGTCTAATAAAATTAATTATCATGGTTCAGGGTTTAAAATATAAATAATCCAAACTTAGGGCTTAAAGTGTAACTTATCCAAGTTCAGGGTTTATTGGGACAAGTAACTAAAACTTAAGGACTTAATATTATCATTATGATAGTTTATGGTTTTAATACGTCAATTCATAAATTCCAAGGTTTGCATGAGACATTTCTTAAACATGAGGGTTAAAATTGAAAGTATTTAGCATGCAATATATAATGCTACTCGTATTTTTTTTTTTTTTTTAGAATTCATATTCAATGCATCATGAATCGGAGCTCCATTGCTAAACCAACACACTCGCTCGCTGTTCAAACGACTCACCGACACGACTATATAAACACGTATAATGACTAACCCCCGACTCATTTTCCCCGAAACACTTTCAACATGCCGATTAACGTACCCATAAATCCCGCAAACACCGTCGAAAACACCTCATTTAGACCTTTCTAACACTATACAAAACTCAAACTAACGAACCTCTTATTATCTGTTTCAATTTATCCGAGACACAACTAACCCAAACCATTCTTTTACCCGATCCGTAACTTCCCATTCGACCCGTTTTGCAAACATTTTCTCAGCCCCACTCGAAGTACTTTTAACCTTGTCGATACAGCCCCTATTAAGTCGACCCATTTACAAACATTCTTCCCATTTATACGATCCAAAAGCAGTCCCATCTTCGACACCCTTTGGTACACATACGACACACCCACAGACTTCACTTAATGAGCACAATACAACATGTAAAGTTACATATTACCGGTCTTTACGTTCATGTACAAAACATATGCGACCCTTATTAATACTTTAAACTTTATAACAGATTTTTAGATTGAATATGAGTTGTCAAAAATAAGTGTTAAAAGACCCGATCAGAATGTAGTAACTAACAGATACAAGGATCCGAAGTCGAATCAATCGTTTTATGGTTAATTATTTTACGTGACCTTTCCTTGTGACCTTTGATTCAAGATTCCATGCAACATTAACGTGTCATTTCATGTGGCCATTTATCATTATATGCGATGTTTATATTTGATGAAGGCATGTATTTACTTGTAACCTCACGACAGTAAGTCACAGAAGACAAAGGAAGGGAAAATGAAATAAGATAAGATGACACATACCCTTGATGAGTGAACGTGAAGGGGAAACAAGGACCAAGGATCACGACCAAACGAAACCAAGCAGTTACGTCTCGACCTAGAACAGCCCACGACCAAAATCCACCCTTCAAATCAAACCAAGATCACTATCACCTTGAATCTCGTTACCGAGACTCCTTGCTGCTTGCTTTGATCGAATGGAATGAGGGAACACAAGTTTTTTTTTCGTCACTTTGATGGGTTAGGGTTTTATAAGTTATTTTGATTGAGTAAATGATAAGTTACAAATGAGAAGTAAATGGGAGGTATATGGGGAAAAGATCAGCCGAAATCAAGGGGAGATCACAACAGATTTTTGACTTTCCCAAAATATAATATAGTGGGTTTTTATTTAAGTTGAATGTAATGTATTTCATGGAAAAGTTCGGCCCATGTATATCTAACATAAGTGTAAGTTTTATTTTATTGATCTTGTATATTTGGTTTGATCATCATTTATAAGTTAAGTTAGAACTGTATTTAATGAGCTCAAAGTATTTTACGTATTTCATAAGTTTTAAAATAGAGGGGCAAAATAGTCTTTTCACACGCTTTAGATTTTTAGGGTTTTACAACTCTTCCCCTCTAAAAGAAAATTTTCGTCCTCGAAAATTGAAGTCGCAAAGGTACACGGAGACGTACACGTTTAGGGCAGACGTAGCAATCCCTAGATTCACACAGATCATAACGATTTCGGTTCCAAAGCCTACAAAACTTATATGCAACAGATGTCGATGAGAATCTCGCAAAGAGGTACAAAATTCCAAACGAACATGAGGAGTGACAAATAACGGATATGAGTCCTAGTCCATTCACGTACCAACCACAGGCATTTCCTAAAACGTCGTATGATTTCAATAAGTTCAAATTATATGATCTCGGTATTATCACGTTGATCAGGCGTCATAATACTTGCATCACATAACAAGTCCTTATTGTCATCATATTCTGCCTCGGGTCATGACAAACCACACAACCAATATCACAATGAAACAGATAACATACAGGTAGCAATTAACATACCAAAGCAGACCAGATTCACATACATGCAACATATAATGCATCAAACCAACTTACCATACCACAAAAGAAGGAAGGCCACCAACCTGCTCGAAACGGTTCCTCATGACTCATTACTGATGATCCAAATATAATGCTGAGATAATACCAAAATTCTAAATCATAAAACTTCACGATTCAAACCGAGTTCTGAACACATCAAAGAAAAACAATACCGATCAAAATCACTTAGCAAAATATCAAACCGCCTCAAAACGCGTGACAAACAAATCGGAGTAACACAAGTCACGCCCAATCATATGAAGTAGATGAACCTTCTCAGCCAGCAGTTGAATCTTGTCTCCGTCTTTGCGCCTTTGGTTGATCCGTCCAGCTCCCTCTAGCAGCATCCTGATGTCTCCAACAGCATGGCAGTCGGGTGCGGCTTCTGCTTCACGAACCGCTCCAGCTCAGGAACTGCTGCAGCATCGCAGGGTCTACACGATCATCTTCGATTCCACGAGTGGTCTCCATCTAACGATCGACAAACAGATGTGCGAAGACCAAATAACAAAATTCGATGCGAAAAGAAGAAGGCCAAATCAGTGAAGACAAATGAATATCAAAGTCAAATTTGAACGACAATCAAACGAATCGGAGAAGATCAGAACAAATGGAAGCCTAGTGTCTACCCAGTCCTCACAGGTCAATCCTAAGGTCAACAAGACGAAACCTTTGCTCTGATACCATAATTGTAACACCCCAACCCGGCAAGGGTAGAAGTGTCACATTTTGGTGTCATATCAGAACATACAAATGAAATCTTTACAAACGGAAGTCTTAAAAATGAAATATCAAATCATAAAAACAATTGACTGACATGGAAAATACAGTATCCAAAATGAAATAAAATCTTAAAACAAAAGCTCTTCAAAATAAGTCCAAATAATAAGGTGCTGGGTTGGTCCACTCAGATACTTTAACTCTCAGCTCATCGAAGCCCATATTCCAACCTAAAACCTACCGCAGGAAAAGAAATGCGGCTGAGCTTAAAAAGCCTAGTGAACAGATATAACAAAACGAAAGCTACATAAAATCAGAAATGCAAAATGAAATAAGGAACTGATAACAAGGTCGCAACGGAAACAAATCAATGAGGATCCTTGTGACACACGGTAAATTTTAACCAAAATTTAACTGATAATTAGTAATTCATTATTACTAAGCTTAATTTATTAAGCATGCATAAGCTTTGCCTGAGCATTTGAGTAGATAACTCGCATACAATAAAAACTCCACCACTCTTGCATTCATATCATTTTATGAACATTCCATTTTTGTCATATGATTTAAACTGTAAGACAAGAGGTTATCTCGTTTCCCCAGTGCCCGACACTGCACGCGTACCGACACTATGATAAAGGCAAACAAAGCTAATAATAAACTCTCGTAATGAGAAATGCTACAAAATATAATCTTTCCGAAACATATCTATAAGACACAACATCATAAAAATTATCGAACGATAATACATCAGTCACGGTTTTAATTTACGGAACTCAAAGTATTTAACACAACTCACTCTTAAGATTTCAACATTCATCAATATAAGTGTATCACTCTACAAAACTAATACATATGTACCAAAACTCTTCTACATACATTTTACATTATCTTTACAAAATATAAACTAAACATTATACACTCTTTTATATTTTTCCTTCTCTCTTGGTTTAGCCGCCCCTCTCACCTCCTCTTTATTCTATCTTTTATGCCTTAATATCCCCACACGTTTCCTCACAAGATAATATCACAAATCTTTGTCTTCCCAAAGAAGCTATTCACCCTTCCCTGCTACACGCCTAGGTGGAATCTCCCACAAGGAGAAAAACCCAACATGTCTTTCCATCTTGATCTTCTCACTCATAACAAAAAAACAATGAAAGATTTCTTCTCCAAAACACCATCCTTGATGCGCCGGCCATGGGTTGAACGAATCCAAGTGGAATCAAAAGAAACATATCTCTACTCAAATCCATCTTGAGCTAAGTCACAAGATTCGTCTATCCTTGGAAGCTAGCTAATTTCGGCTTCAATCCAAGACCCAAGGAAGAAAGAGGAGTCAAACTTTCTTGTTGTTCTACTCTTTTTATTTGGACCAAACCACAGAGTCACATACATCCCCTAAATCGTTTAGTCACAAAACTTCTCGAAGTGTTAAAGGTGTGGTGGTGATTCCTGCTGGTTCGGGTTTACTTTGTGTTTAAATCGGGTGGTATCGAAAAGTTGTTTTCTTCCCTGTGTCGAGACTCTCAACTGGGTTGTAAGAATCTTTAATCTCTTTTCCTTCAACATGTACCTTTCTTTAAGTATTGATGAATTATAAATTCGGTTATGAGTCGTACCTTGTTTAATATCTCAATAATGAAATGATAAATTAGTGTCTTGTAACGATTTATGCTTGTGACATTCGGGTTATGAGATTGCTACCATATTAATACTACGTTGTTTACTCATTCCTACTCATGAAGTTTATCAGTCGACACCCATGATGCTCACATTCTGTTGATATGAGTCTGATGTTAAAACAACCACTTTGGTGTTAGGATTTGTCTTTGTCAATAGTTTTGTTAATTCGTTTCTGTCAAGAAGTAGGCATCAATAAATATGAAAGTTAAGTTTATAAAAATTTCGAGTCACATTGGTATCGAGTCTGGCACTTGTTGTTAGTTGATTTGTTGCTAAATCTAATGATGTCAATCTTGTAATGAAAACTGATATGTGGGATTCTCCTAAACCTTTGTCAAACTTTTGGTCGAAACGGGTCAATAACAACTTAAGAAATCTTACACCACCATGTTTAGATGCATACTTAGGTTGGTGTAGTCAAGTGTGATTTTCACGTTAGCCGAAGCTAGAGTGATCCCGGGATAGAATGTGCTAGTCGAATCCCTTTTGAAACAAATTCCTTCATAGTCTTTTCCTTTTGTTATCAGCTAAGAAAGAGCATAAACATAGTTATTCTCATTAAGTTCATACTAGTCCTCGAAATAGAAACGTTTTGAAAATGTAACTGAGTCGACAACCTCGCTATGGTAGTACCATGGTGTTGGGGTCAAATGCTTCCTGGTCAAGAGGTCTCGGCTTCACAAATTGGAGCATGAATGATCGAGTGTATCTCGAGCCAAGTTGCTCACATTAAGCTCCTGTAACTAAAGATGTACTCATTAACAACAAATCTGGAAATAGGATATTAGGATGTGTCTTCTAAAAATTTGACTAACAAACTGGAGTAAAGCTGTTGGACCAGCCCTCTCCCCCTCGTGCAAATACTCCATCAAGCCCAAGCCCAAAAATCTGGTACTCCATTATTGTATTCGAATATGGGCCACAGCCCATGTAAAACCTTGGGGGTGTCCGTGTGAATGTATAAGCAGGTCATCAAATGATACTCGAAGCATGTTATTAGATGTCAAATAACGAAAACCGTTTCCCGTCTATTCTTTCTTTTCACCTCGTTACTTATCGTCTTAACATCAAATGTGTACAAAAATTATAATTTAACGAAAAATGCTCAAACATTTGACATAAACAACAAGTGTTTTAAACATGATTTACCTAAAATACCTACGACAATGTTCAACGTCAATCTGTGAACTAATGTAGGATAAATAAATAGAAACCATCAAGACATGTTATCATTTAACCAACTTTATAGTCTTCAAGTTAAAATCGCCTATTTTCTATATACCATTAGAAAAATAAACAAACTAATATTTGCTTTTGACAATACCACTTTGTGTCAACTTAAATACATATATAAATATTTATATACTTACTAGTGGAACCTTGTAATTAATTATCAAATCAAACTTTGGATTTTAAAATTCATATTAATGTCAATATTAAAAGTATGTATACTTCGTATACTTACTATTAAAACCATTTTAACAATTTTTACAAACTTACGTTTAGTTTTACCGCAATTGTAAAAAAAAAACAATTGAACGAGTTTAAGTAAGTGATACTTAAAACAATGAACTAAAACATTTCACTCCTTATCTAGGTCGCGTGTCGGTGCCGTTTTACAACAATCACTAATCCCACATTTCGGATTGCACTTTTGCTAAGGTGAGTTTCATAGCCCCACTTTTACTTGATAACTTGTTTTATACATTTTGGGGTGAGAAATATGCAAAACATTTTATGGACCAAAACTATTACATGATTACTATTACGTGGTTTAGCCTAAGCCCTTATGTCCCTAGAGAATACCCTTTTTCATGAACCATCAATTCCCCATTGGGAAACACGAATGTTATAAATAGATCTATTGAGGGTGACTCCTCCGTTCGGTTGGCCATGCTTAGGCCAAGGCAAAACGTATACCATGTCGGAATCAAGTGTTGAGGGACAAAACACTTGCTATGGGCCCCTATATTGTATGACATCTTTTAGCATACAGAAACTGTCGTAGTATCGGTTGCATGAACTTAGAGCTAACGTAATAGACTTTCATCCATATAACATTTTATTCGTTGTAATGATTATATGACTTTGCTTATGGTCCAAGCTTACTATTTTAACTTAAACCTATGAACTCACCAGCTTTTAGCTGACCTTTTAGCATATTTTCTCAGGTGTTTAAGATTTGTTCATGAAGGCAAGGCAAGAAGCGGATGTATGGTCGTAGTAGTATTAAAGAAGTGTTTTTACACAAAAATGATGTTTTTACATTGGGACCACTAAATCTAATGGGATGTACCCATTTATTTAAATTATGTTGTAAGACAGCGTTTTAAAACTATTTTATGAAATCAAACGGAGTATGTATTCCGTTCTTTATTACTTGTGTTATGATTCACCAGTCCCGTAACGCTCCCGAATAACACGTATGCTTCCGCTAAGCAAATTTGGGGGTGTTACAGATTGGTATCAGAGCCAGGTTATAGAGAACTAGGTACATATAAACCCTAAACTATAACTACTTTTCACCAAAAACATCATACTACGACCGCCGATTGCCGCTTGCCTTGCTTGCCTTTTTACTTAAAATTCATTTAATAGGATTACATGTTTTATTTCCTATTTACTTATGCACTATTTCATATCCATCATGAGCATATTTTTCCACATACTTACACATATGCACCGTCTTGTCACAGACTATGCCTTCACCAGCCTTTCCTCACGATGTTCAGGAGGACATCCTACTAGCTCACTCACCGACCATCCGCCAGCTTGCACACTTAGCCACTGATCCATACGTACAGGCCACACTAGCAGTCCAGCCAGCTATTGCACCTACTCCACCTATACCTACCCTTACGACCACTCCATCAGCTTTGTTGACGCGCAGGCAAAAACCCCGCATGATTGTGAGAGTACCTGGATATCGAGAGCGGTATTCATATGTGCCTGCACTAGCTTCTCGAATGACCCGCGCTGCTTACATGGGTCCTTCTACTACTTCAGAGTCACTGACACCATCACCCACTGAGTCACCACCTCATCAGAGACTCAGGAGATCTACTGATTCTTACTTTGAGGAAGATCCGGAAAAAGATCCGGAAGAGGATCCTGAGGAGGAACTACCAGAGCCTATACCGACTGAGAGTGTCCCTGGCTATGTTAGCATAGCAGCAGATATGAGTACACAGGGTCTGGAGATTGTCCAGAGTATACAGGAGCTAGGACAGAGCTCCAGGATGGCTCAAAGATTGAGCGATGACATGGATATTGATGCACCATTTGGATTAGGGCAGAGAGCCGCTTTTCTCCACAGTCAGGAGGAGAGTAGTGAGGTTGATTGGAGAGATATTGATTACTTGATCAGTTCAGTACCACATATCACTAGTCCGAGTTACAGTCCATCATCACCTTCGTTTGTACCATCTGCAGCAGATATGGAGCGCCTTGAGCGCACCACTAGACAGCTTGAGACCATTGAGGAAGCTGCACCAGTTGAGGCACAGACCGAGCCAGACCTATCAGGATCTCCAGATGGTGATCCGACCCTCATTGAGAGGATATTTATTCAGTTGGACTCTCAGGAGACTCTGCTAGGAGTCCATTCTGATCAGCTAGAGAGGATCGATCCAACACGCTTGCAAGCTTGCGAGCAGCGTGTTGAGGGTTTAGACCGAGTTACGGATATATTGTATCAGAGCGTGGAGCTCGAGAGACACGAGAGGATGCGACTGGGTTTTAGGGTTGAGACTCAGGTTGAGGACGTCAGAGAGTTGGACAGCAGGGTAAGAGCCTTGGGTAGAGGTCAGGCTCATATACACGGACGACTAGAGGAGCTAGAGAGCGTCCAGTGGATTGCTAGAGATACTGTCAGAGAGGGATGGCAGAGGACTACTAGTTTAGAGTCTATGTTAGCATCTCAGACGAGGCGTATCGCGAGTTTGGAGGATACGCAGCGAGAGTTAGTTGCTACCATCGAGCGACTACGTACCGAGCGTGGACATCCTTAGATTCTATTGCATGATGTATTACACTAAACTGAACTATAACAGTTAGTGTTAGTTATTATTCTCGTATTTCAGTTGTATTTCCGTTGTATTTCCATTGTATTTCCGTTGTATTCCGTTGTATTTCGGTTGTATTCCAGCTAGTATCTCATCATGTACCGTAGGAACCTTGTAACCGAAATTCCATCTATGTCAAACTTATTTTCCTATCCAATTGTCTTTACTTTTATAGATTGCACATATGATCTATCTACGAACCACACTATTACGTGGCACTTACCTTGTTTAAAAGGTCATATATCTTATCACCTTTCTTACTGCAGAAATGCCGCCAAAACGAAGATCCAAACGTACCAACCCTGATGGAGCTCTCAATGCTCCTATCCCAGCGAGAGTTACTCGCAACCAGGCTGCAAACACTGCTATTCCAAACAGAGTCACACACGATCAGACTGCTGAAGCCACTACTCCTGCTAGGGCTACTCCAATCCAACCTATCATGAATCAAGCCATGATCGACCAACTAGTCAATGAGCGGGTAAACGCCGCTTTAGCTACAGCAAATCACTCGTCTACTAATGCTGGAACTTCAAGACCACCCACTCACAACCGCACTTGTACTTATCAAGACTTTGGTAAAACCATGACTAGAAGCTTTAGTGGAACCGAAGGAGCTGTCGGTCTGACTAGATGGATCGAAAAGCTCGAGACTGTGTTCCGAATCTGCAATTGTGAAGAAGAATCTAAGGTTAAGTATGCATCATTCACTTTCACGGATGCTGCTCTGACCTGGTGGAACAATTTTCTGAAATCCGCTAGTATCGATGTTGCCTATGCCATGCCATGGGAGAACTTCAAGGAAATGGTACTTCGAAAGTACTGTCCTCGTAATGAGATCAAGAAACTCGAACATGAGTTTTGGAACCTCAAGGTTCAAGGCACCAATATGGCTGCTTATAATCAGCGATTTCAAGAACTAGCCTTATTGTGTCCTGAAATGGTTCCCACTGAGACCCGATTGTTGGAGAGATACATCGGAGGATTGCCCCAACCTATCAAGGGCAATGTAACCACTTCTAAGGCTGCTGATCTTCATGAAACCATCGAAGTAGCCAACAAACTCATGGACCAAGTGATTGAGGATTCCATGGACAAAGTGGTTGACAATAAGAGGAAATGGGATGACCATTCCTAAGGTTACAACAACTATGAATATCGTGGCAACAACAGTAGGAATAACCGCAACAATCAAAACAAGAGGCAAAATGTTGCTAGAGCTTATGCAATGAATGTCGGGGAAAGAAAACCGTACTCAGGGACTGCACCATTGTGTAATCGATGCACACTGTATCACAAGGGGCAGTGTACCGTCAAGTGCCGTAATTGTCAGAAAATCGGACACTTAACCAGGAACTGCAGGTCCAAATCATTGGCGACAGTTCAAACAGCTCCAGCTCAGGACCCAAAAGCTAATGTAACTTGCTTTGGTTGTGGTGAAAAAGGGCATTATAAGAATGAATGCCGAAAGACCAGAAACCAAGGCCGTGAAGGAAATCAAGGAAACTGAGGAAATCCAGGAAGCCATGGGAACGGCAGGATTCAGGGAAATGTTGGACAAACGAGTAATCAGGGAAATGGGGAAGGAGCTCGTGGGAGAGTTTATGCTGTAACCAAAGTGGAAGCTCAGGAAGACCCGAATGTTGTGACGGGTACGTTCCTTATAAATAACCGTTATGCATCCATATTGTTTGATACGGGGGCCGATAGGAGTTTTGCTTCTAATACATTTAGTCCACTACTCGATATTGCCCCAACTGCATTAGGAAATGCATACAACGTGGAACTAGCTAACGGTAACATAGAAAGGGTAGATACCATCATAAGAGGTTGCACCCTTAACCTGTTAAACCACCCATTCAATATCGACTTGATACCAGTAGCATTGGGTAGTTTCGATGTCATTGTCGGAATGGATTGGTTAGCAAAATATCATGCTGCCATCATTTGTGACGAGAAACTCGTTCGAATACCCTATGGAGATGAAGTCCTAACAATAGAAGGAGACAGAAGTGACAGAAGAAACGCTTCAAGACTGCATGTCATTTCCTGTACCAAGGTGTTAAGGTGTATCGAGGAAGGATGTCATATCTTCCTAGCACAAATCACCGGAAAAGACGAAATAAAAGGAGAAGAAAAACGTCTGGAGGACGTGCCAATAGTAAGAGAATTCCCTGAAGTCTTTCCCGAAGACTTACCAGGACTCCCGCCGATCCGACAGGTTGAATTTCAGATCGATTTAGTGCCTGGTGCCGCACCAGTGGCAAGAGCACCTTATCGATTAGCTCCAACGGAACTTCAGGAGTTATCAAACCAGTTGTCGGAACTTGCGGAAAAAGGGTTCATCAGACCAAGCTCATCACCCTGGGGAGCACCAGTCCTGTTCGTCAAGAAGAAAGACGGAACCTTCAGGATGTGCATCGACTATCGTGAGTTGAATAAACTAACCATTAAGAACCGTTACCCACTCCCAAGGATCGATGACTTATTCGATCAACTGCAAGGTTCAAGTGTTTATTCAAAAATCGACTTAAGGTCCGGATACCATCAACTAAGAGTTCGGGAAGAAGACATTCCCAAAACCGCCTTCAGAACTCGTTATGGACATTACGAGTTCCAAGTCATGCCTATTGGGTTAACCAACGCGCCAGCTGTGTTCATGGACCTCATGAACCGAGGTGTAAACCCTACTTGGATAAATTTGTGATCGTATTCATTGACGATATCCTAATTTATTCCAAGAGTGTGAAAGAACATGAAGAGCATCTTAGATTGATCTTGGAATTGTTGAAGAAGGAAGAACTATATGCGAAGTTCTCAAAGTGCGAGTTTTGGATACCCATTGTGCAATTCTTAGGTCATGTAATCGACAGTCAGGGCATACATGTAGATCCCGCTAAGATCGAGTCAATAAAGGATTGGGCGACACCCACAACTCCTATTGAAATACGCCAATTCTTAGGACTCGCTGGATACTACAGAAGATTTATTGAGGGTTTCTCAAAGATTGCCAAATCTTTAACCAATCTAACCCAGAAAAATGCCAAGTTTGACTGGGGAGAAAAAGAAGAAGAAGCTTTTCAACTCCTTAAAGAAAAGTTGTGTAGTGCACCTGTTCTGGCCTTACCTGAAGGTAGTGAAGACTTTGTTGTTTATTGCGACGCTTCACATAAGGGGCTCAGAGCAGTATTAATGCAAAGAGAGAAGGTGATAGCATACGGCTCTCGCCAATTGAAGACTCATGAGAAGAACTACACGACACACGATTTGGAGTTAGGATCAGTTGTGTTCGCACTCAGAATTTGGAGACACTACCTGTATGGCACAAAGTGTGTCGTATACACCGATCACAAAAGTCTACAACACATTTTGGATCAGAAAGAACTGAACATGAGACAGCGCCGATGGTTGGAATTACTCAGTGATTATGACTGCGAGATTCGTTACCATCCGGGTAAAGCAAATGTAGTTGCTGATGCTCTCAGTAGGAAGGAGCGACCAAGACCTCTTAGAGTCAGATCCTTGGGTATGACAATTAGTTCGCCTCTCCCAACCAAGATTCTTGAGGCTCAATTGGAAGCACTCAAAGAGGAAAATCGTCCGAATGAGAACCTTTACGGAATGCCAGAAAGTGAAAATGGATTCGTGAAAAGGTCGGATGGAACTTTGTGTTTCAAAGAGCGAAGTTGGATACCACTCTACGGAGGAATTCGCGACATTATTATGCATGAATCCCACAAGTCTAAATACTCCATCCACCCAGGATCCGACAAAATGTACCTTGATTTGAAGAAATTATACTGGTGGCCTAACATGAAAGCCGACATTGCAACATATGTCAGCCGGTGTCTAACTTGTTCCAAGGTTAAAGCTGAACATCAGATACCCTCAGGCCTACTAGTACAGCCCGAAATCCCCGAGTGGAAATGGGAACGTATAACAATGGACTTTATCACCAAGTTACCTAAAACCTCTAAAGGTTACGACACTATTTGGGTAATAGTTGACCGTCTCACCAAGTCAGCACATTTCCTACCGATGAAAGAAAGTTATGGGATGGAAAAACTTGCACAACTATACCTGAAGGAAATCATCGCACGCCATGGTGTACCAATTTCCATCATTTCAGACAGAGATAGCCGTTTCACCTCAAACTTCTGGAATTCACTTCAAGATGCTTTAGGGTCTAACCTCGACATGAGCACCGCTTACCATCCTCAAACTGATGGACAGAGAGAGAACAATCCAAACACTAGAGGATATGCTAAGAGCATGTGTGATAGACTTTGGAAATGGCTGGGATAAACACTTGCCATTAGCCGAGTTTTCTTACAATAACAGCTATCACACAAGTATCAAAGCCGCACCATATGAAGCACTCTATGGTCGGAAATGTAGATCACCTGTGTGCTGGGCCGAAGTTGGGGAAAGTCAACTTACTGGTCCGGAGTTAATCCAAGAAACTACTGAGAAGATTGTACAAATCAAAAGCCGACTACAAGCAGCTCGTGACCGCCAAAAGAGTTACGCGGATAAAAGGAGGAAACCACTTGAGTTCCAAGTGGGAGATAAAGTTATGCTCAAAGTTGCGCCATGGAAGGGCGTAATCCGTTTCGGAAAACGTGGAAAGTTAAATCCTCGTTATATTGGACCTTTCGAAATTCTCGCGAGAATCGGACCGGTAGCATACCGCCTTGAATTACCACAAGAACTCAGCTCTGTGCACAACGTGTTTCACGTGTGCAACTTAAAGAAATGCCTTTCCGACGAAACTCTTGCTATTCCTTTGGAAGAAATTCAAGTTGACGAAAGATTGAATTTTCTCGAGGAACCCATTGAAATTATGGATAGAGAAATCAAACGGCTTAAGCAAAGCCGTATCCCGATCGTCAAAGTCCGTTGGAACTCTCAAAGAGGTCCAGAATACACGTGGGAGCGTGAAGACCAATTCAAGCGCAAATACCCACACCTTTTCGCTACCTCACCAAGAAATCCTAACTGAAAACCGAGGACGATTTTCTCTTCCAAGGCGGGGAGGATGTGACACACGGTAAATTTTCACCAAAATTTAACTGATAATTAGTAATTCATTATTACTAAGCCTAATTTATTAAGCATGCATAAGCTTTGCCTGAGCATTTGAGTAGATAACTCGCATACAATAAAAACTCCACCACTCTTGCATTCATATCATTTTATGAACATTCCATTTTTGTCATATGATTTAAACTGTAAGACGAGAGGTTATCTCGTTTCCCCAGTGCCCGACACTGCACGCGTACCGACACTATGATATAGGAAAACAAAGCTAATAATAAACTCTCGTAATGAGAAATGTTACAAAATATAATCTTTCCGAAACATATCTATAAGACACAACATCATAAAAATTATCGAACGATAATACATCAGTCACGGTTTTAATTTACGAAACTCAAAGTATTTAACACAACTCACTCTTAAGATTTCAACATTCATCAATATAAGTGTATCACTCTACAAAACTAATACATATGTACCAAAACTCTTCTACATACATTTTACATTATCTTTACAAAATATAAACTAAACATTATACACTCTTTTATATTTTTCCTTCTCTCTTGGTTTAGCCGCCCCTCTCACCTCCTCTTTATTCTATCTTTTCTGCCTTAATATCCCCACACGTTTCCTCACAAGATAATATCACAAATCTTTGTCTTCCCAAAGAAGCTATTCACCCTTCCCTGCTACACGCCTAGGCGGAATCTCCCACAAGGAGAAAAACCCAACATGTCTTTCCATCTTGATCTTCTCACTCATACCAAAACCATGAAAGATTTCTTCTCCAAAACACCATCCTTGATGCGCCGGCCATGGGTTGAACGAATCCAAGGGGAATCAAAAGAAACATATCTCTACTCAAATCCATCTTGAGCTAAGTCACAAGATTCGTCTATCCTTGGAAGCTAGCTAATTTCGGCTTCAATCCAAGACCCAAGGAAGAAAGAGGAGTCAAACTTTCTTGTTGTTCTACTCTTTTTATTTGGACCGAACCACAGAGTCACATACATCCCCTAAATCGTTTAGTCACAAAACTTCTCGAAGTGTTAAAGGTGTGGTGGTGATTCCTGCTGGTTCGGGTTTACTTTGTGTTTAAATCGGGTTGTATTGAAAAGTTGTTTTCTTCCCTGTGTCGAGACTCTCAACTGGGTTGTAAGAATCTTTAATCTCTTTTCCTTCAACATGTACCTTTCTTTAAGTATTGATGAATTATAAATTCGGTTATGAGTCGTACCTTGTTTAATATCTCAATAATGAAATGATAAATTAGTGTCTTGTAACGATTTATGCTTGTGACATTCGGGTTATGAGATTGCTACCATATTAATACTACGTTGTTTACTCATTCCTACTCATGAAGTTTATCAGTCGACACCCATGATGCTCACATTCTGTTGATATGAGTCTTATGTTAAAACAACCACTTTGGTGTTAGGATTTGTCTTTGTCAATAGTTTTGTTAATTCGTTTTTGTCAAGAAGTAGGCATCAATAAATATGAAAGTTAAGTTTATAAAAATTTCGAGTCACATTGGTATCGAGTCTGGCACTTGTTGTTAGTTGATTTGTTGCTAAATCTAATGATGTCAATCTTGTAATGAAAACTGATATGTGGGATTCTCCTAAACCTTTGTCAAACTTTTGGTCGAAACAGGTCAATAACAACTTAAGAAATCTTACACCACCATGTTTAGATGCGTACTTAGGTTGGTGTAGTCAAGTGTGATTTTCACGTTAGCCGAAGCTAGAGTGATCCCGGGATAGAATGTGCTAGTCGAATCCCTTTTGAAACAAATTCCTTCATAGTCTTTTCCTTTTGTTATCAGCTAAGAAAGAGCATAAACATAGTTATTCTCATTAAGTTCATACTAGTCCTCGAAATAGAAACGTTTTGAAAATGTAACTGAGTCGACAACCTCGCTATGGTAGTACCATGGTGTTGGGGTCAAATGCTTCCTGGTCAAGAGGTCTCGTCTTCACAAATTGGAGCATGAATGATCGAGTGTATCTCGAGCCAAGTTGCTCACATTAAGCTCCTGTAACTAAAGATGTACTCATTAACAACAAATCTGGAAATGGGATATTAGGATGTGTCTTCTAAAAATTTGACTAACAAACTGGAGTAAAGCTGTTGGACCAGCCCTCTCCCCCTCGTGCAAATACTCCATCAAGCCCAAGCCCAAAAATCTGGTACTCCATTATTGTATTCGAATATGGGCCACAGCCCATGTAAAACCTTGGGGGTTTCCGTGTGAATGTATAAGCAGGTCATCAAATGATACTCGAAGCATGTTATTAGATGTCAAATAACGAAAACCGTTTCCCGTCTATTCTTTCTTTTCACCTCGTTACTTATCGTCTTAACATCAAATGTGTACAAAAATTATAATTTAACGAAAAATGCTCAAACATTTGACATAAACAACAAGTGTTTTAAACATGATTTACCTAAAATACCTACGACAATGTTCAACGTCAATCTGTGAACTAATGTAGGATAAATAAATAGAAACCATCAAGACATGTTATCATTTAACCAACTTTATAGTCTTCAAGTTAAAATCGCCTATTTTCTATATACCATTAGAAAAATAAACAAACTAATATTTGCTTTTGACAATACCACTTTGTGTCAACTTAAATACATATATAAATATTTATATACTTACTAGTGGAACCTTGTAATTAATTATCAAATCAAACTTTGGATTTTAAAATTCATATTAATGTCAATATTAAAATTATATATACTTCGTATACTTACTATTAAAACCATTTTAACAATTTTTACAAACTTACGTTTAGTTTTACCGCAATTGTAAAAAAAACAATTGAACGAGTTTAAGTAAGTGATACTTAAAACAATGAACTAAAACATTTCACTCCTTATCTAGGTCGCGTGTCGGTGCTGTTTCACAACAATCACTAATCCCACATTTCGGATTGCACTTTTGCTAAGGTGAGTTTCATAGCCCCACTTTTACTTGATAACTTGTTTTATACATTTTGGGGTGAGAAATATGCAAAACATTTTATGGACCAAAACTATTACATGATTACTATTACGTGGTTTAGCCTAAGCCCTTATGTCCCTAGAGAATGCCCTTTTTCATGAACCGTCAATTCCCCATTGGGAAACGCGAATGTTATAAATAGATCTATTGAGGGTGACTCCTCCGTTCGGTTGGCCATGCTTAGGCCAAGGCGAAACGTATACCATGTCGGAATCAAGTGTTGAGGGACAAAACACTTGCTATGGGCCCCTATATTGTATGACATCTTTTAGCATACAGAAACTGTCGTAGTATCGGTTGCATGAACTTAGAGCTAACGTAATAGACTTTCATCCATATAACATTATATTCGTTGTAATGATTATATGACTTTGCTTATGGTCCAAGCTTACTATTTTAACTTAAACCTATGAACTCACCAGCTTTTAGCTGACCTTTTAGCATATTTTCTCAGGTGTTTAAGATTTGTTCATGAAGGCAAGGCAAGAAGCGGATGTATGGTCGTAGTAGTATTAAAGAAGTGTTTTTACACAAAAACGATGTTTTTACATTGGGACCACTAAATCTAATGGGATGTACCCATTTATTTAAATTATGTTGTAAGACAGCGTTTTAAAACTATTTTATGAAATCAAACGGAGTATGTATTCCGTTCTTTATTACTTGTGTTATGATTCACCAGTCCCGTAACGCTCCCGAATAACACGTATGCTTCCGCTAAGCAAATTTGGGGGTGTTACAATCCTGCAGAACACAATTATACCGATATCCAGAATGAACAGATAACAAGGAGAACGAAGCAGGGTAAGGCATCCACAACATATACATAATCACATATAAGCAGACCGACATACAGGTACCGAAAACAAAATCAAACATAGCAAACGCCGTATTCACTCAACAAGAATAGCATACAATCAATTCAGGAAGTCAGAATATAATTAAGCCAAATGGAAAACTAAACGCAAGCGGAAGAAATTAAATTAGAAAGTGAGCATGGCAATCATACAAGTCAAGTAACTACAGTTAATAACATCACAAGTATCACTACAGCAGAAATACTATCAGTAGCCAGACATGGTAACCACACGTATCAAACATGAACTCAGCATGAACACTACAATTGAATGACTTAAGGACATAGCAGAGCAAATTAACAAGTTAACAAGCCAGACCACATAAGTCGAACCATTTATCCAATCATACAGTAACATAAACAGCAATGTACACATGGCAGATCAACAATAAGCGAGAAAAGATACTAACAGGTATTCATAGACCACGAGGTTAACAAAACAGAATTTACATGATAAGCCGTCAAAACAATCATTTATACACTAACATGGGCCAGACGAATCAAAGAGTCACATAACAGTATTGTAAACCGTTTGTCAGTTATTAGCATGTCAATAGATGAATCAGACAATCACATATTAATCATATAGTAGTAGGGCAAATGATTGTCACATAAAACATGTAAAAGCATAATCAAATTCAATAACCATAATAATAATCACCTAGTACGTGAATGGAATGGTAGAAGAATAAGTCACATAAGGGTACAGGGTAACGGACAGTCAATACAGAATATGGTGTGTTGGGGCAAACAGATGGTACAATATAAGTATATCAACAGTTTAAGGGTTGTCAGAAATCTATCCCGAGCCAACAGTACAGTACAGTAATAGCAGTAGTGGCAATAGCAGCCCAGTAATCAATAGTAACCATCGTATTCGAAGGGGTGACCTCGAAATACCAGACAATAGGAGGGGAGACCTCAGTAACCAGTGGAGTAGCTAGCTCCCATACTGTGAGGGGGTGTATTGCACACACGCACCACATCACCAGAACAGTATATATATCAGTAACAGTACAATACAGATCTAGGATGCATCCATACGCCCCTGCAGAAATAGTAGTGGCCATAACAATAACAGTGAAGCGCGCATAATCTGTACAGTAAAGGGACGGTGTGTAACATCACTCGTACACACTGGAGTCATGCCATTGGTGCATCAATGACACGGTCATGGTACCTCCATGACTAGTTAACAGTATTTGGCTCGGGTATAAATCTAAAGGGTCAAACAAAGGTCCACAGTGTAGCAATATATATCAGTCATCATAATCAGAGGTTCAATATCAGTAGGTCACAATTCAAAGGTTCATAACAATAGTCCAATATCAAGTCCAATATCAAGGGTTCAGTAATAGAGGTTCAATATCAAAGGTTCAGTTACAGAGGTCAATAACAAAGGTTCAGTAACAGTAGTTCAATAACCGAGGTTCAGTAACAGAGGGGTCAATAGCAATGGTTCAATATCAGAGAGTCAATAGCAAAGGAAAACATAGCAATGAAATATCATAAGAGTTCAAAATCAAACAGTTCACACAGGAGATTCAATAAAATAGAGCATAGCAAAGTCATGGGAAGCCCTAATAAGAAGGCTCAGAGCAAGGTATAACAGTTCAAAGCTAATATCGAAGGATGTAAACAAATCATGAGAAACCTTAAGAGATAAGGTCAGAATATCTGTACCTCAAATCGTAAAGCAAATCGCCCGAAATACACAAGGGAAACAAAAGCTACTCCTTCCTCCGCGAATCTACATGAATAATGGTCGCTTAGTATTTAGGAAGCTATTACATAGTTTTAGGGTTCATCGTCATTCATATTTCATAATTAAAGCTTCTTTCCATTTTTAGTAACTTTCCAAATTTAGTACTAAGGATGCCGAATTAGTATATTTAGTTTTACAAATGCTAATTAAATAAATTATAGTCTAATAAAATTAATTATCATGGTTCAGGGTTTAAAATATAAATAATCCAAACTTAGGGCTTAAAGTGTAACTTATCCAAGTTCAGGGTTTATTGGGACAAGTAACTAAAACTTAAGGACTTAATATTATCATTATGATAGTTTATGGTTTTAATACGTCAATTCATAATTCCAAGGTTTGCATGAGACATTTCTTAAACATGAGGGTTAAAATTGAAAGTATTTAGCATGCAATATATAATGCTACTCGTATTTTTTTTTTTTTTTTAGAATTCATATTCAATGCATCATGAATCGGAGCTCCATTGCTAAACCAACACACTCGCTCGCTGTTCAAACGACTCACCGACACGACTATATAAACACGTATAATGACTAACCCCCGACTCATTTTCCCCGAAACACTTTCAACATGCCGATTAACGTACCCATAAATCCCGCAAACACCGTCGAAAACACCTCATTTAGACCTTTCTAACACTATACAAAACTCAAACTAACGAACCTCTTATTATCTGTTTCAATTTATCCGAGACACAACTAACCCAAACCATTCTTTTACCCGATCCGTAACTTCCCATTCGACCCGTTTTGCAAACATTTTCTCAGCCCCACTCGAAGTACTTTTAACCTTGTCGATACAGCCCCTATTAAGTCGACCCATTTACAAACATTCTTCCCATTTATACGATCCAAAAGCAGTCCCATCTTCGACACCCTTTGGTACACATACGACACACCCACAGACTTCACTTAATGAGCACAATACAACATGTAAAGTTACATATTACCGGTCTTTACGTTCATGTACAAAACATATGCGACCCTTATTAATACTTTAAACTTTATAACAGATTTTTAGATTGAATATGAGTTGTCAAAAATAAGTGTTAAAAGACCCGATCAGAATGTAGTAACTAACAGATACAAGGATCCGAAGTCGAATCAATCGTTTTATGGTTAATTATTTTACGTGACCTTTCCTTGTGACCTTTGATTCAAGATTCCATGCAACATTAACGTGTCATTTCATGTGGCCATTTATCATTATATGCGATGTTTATATTTGATGAAGGCATGTATTTACTTGTAACCTCACGACAGTAAGTCACAGAAGACAAAGGAAGGGAAAATGAAATAAGATAAGATGACACATACCCTTGATGAGTGAACGTGAAGGGGAAACAAGGACCAAGGATCACGACCAAACGAAACCAAGCAGTTACGTCTCGACCTAGAACAGCCCACGACCAAAATCCACCCTTCAAATCAAACCAAGATCACTATCACCTTGAATCTCGTTACCGAGACTCCTTGCTGCTTGCTTTGATCGAATGGAATGAGGGAACACAAGTTTTTTTTTCGTCACTTTGATGGGTTAGGGTTTTATAAGTTATTTTGATTGAGTAAATGATAAGTTACAAATGAGAAGTAAATGGGAGGTATATGGGGAAAAGATCAGCCGAAATCAAGGGGAGATCACAACAGATTTTTGACTTTCCCAAAATATAATATAGTGGGTTTTTATTTAAGTTGAATGTAATGTATTTCATGGAAAAGTTCGGCCCATGTATATCTAACATAAGTGTAAGTTTTATTTTATTGATCTTGTATATTTGGTTTGATCATCATTTATAAGTTAAGTTAGAACTGTATTTAATGAGCTCAAAGTATTTTACGTATTTCATAAGTTTTAAAATAGAGGGGCAAAATAGTCTTTTCACACGCTTTAGATTTTTAGGGTTTTACAACTCTTCCCCTCTAAAAGAAAATTTTCGTCCTCGAAAATTGAAGTCGCAAAGGTACACGGAGACGTACACGTTTAGGGCAGACGTAGCAATCCCTAGATTCACACAGATCATAACGATTTCGGTTCCAAAGCCTACAAAACTTATATGCAACAGATGTCGATGAGAATCTCGCAAAGAGGTACAAAATTCCAAACGAACATGAGGAGTGACAAATAACGGATATGAGTCCTAGTCCATTCACGTACCAACCACAGGCATTTCCTAAAACGTCGTATGATTTCAATAAGTTCAAATTATATGATCTCGGTATTATCACGTTGATCAGGCGTCATAATACTTGCATCACATAACAAGTCCTTATTGTCATCATATTCTGCCTCGGGTCATGACAAACCACACAACCAATATCACAATGAAACAGATAACATACAGGTAGCAATTAACATACCAAAGCAGACCAGATTCACATACATGCAACATATAATGCATCAAACCAACTTACCATACCACAAAAGAAGGAAGGCCACCAACCTGCTCGAAACGGTTCCTCATGACTCATTACTGATGATCCAAATATAATGCTGAGATAATACCAAAATTCTAAATCATAAAACTTCACGATTCAAACCGAGTTCTGAACACATCAAAGAAAAACAATACCGATCAAAATCACTTAGCAAAATATCAAACCGCCTCAAAACGCGTGACAAACAAATCGGAGTAACACAAGTCACGCCCAATCATATGAAGTAGATGAACCTTCTCAGCCAGCAGTTGAATCTTGTCTCCGTCTTTGCGCCTTTGGTTGATCCGTCCAGCTCCCTCTAGCAGCATCCTGATGTCTCCAACAGCATGGCAGTCGGGTGCGGCTTCTGCTTCACGAACCGCTCCAGCTCAGGAACTGCTGCAGCATCGCAGGGTCTACACGATCATCTTCGATTCCACGAGTGGTCTCCATCTAACGATCGACAAACAGATGTGCGAAGACCAAATAACAAAATTCGATGCGAAAAGAAGAAGGCCAAATCAGTGAAGACAAATGAATATCAAAGTCAAATTTGAACGACAATCAAACGAATCGGAGAAGATCAGAACAAATGGAAGCCTAGTGTCTACCCAGTCCTCACAGGTCAATCCTAAGGTCAACAAGACGAAACCTTTGCTCTGATACCATAATTGTAACACCCCAACCCGGCAAGGGTAGAAGTGTCACATTTTGGTGTCATATCAGAACATACAAATGAAATCTTTACAAACGGAAGTCTTAAAAATGAAATATCAAATCATAAAAACAATTGACTGACATGGAAAATACAGTATCCAAAATGAAATAAAATCTTAAAACAAAAGCTCTTCAAAATAAGTCCAAATAATAAGGTGCTGGGTTGGTCCACTCAGATACTTTAACTCTCAGCTCATCGAAGCCCATATTCCAACCTAAAACCTACCGCAGGAAAAGAAATGCGGCTGAGCTTAAAAAGCCTAGTGAACAGATATAACAAAACGAAAGCTACATAAAATCAGAAATGCAAAATGAAATAAGGAACTGATAACAAGGTCGCAACGGAAACAAATCAATGAGGATCCTTGTGACACACGGTAAATTTTAACCAAAATTTAACTGATAATTAGTAATTCATTATTACTAAGCTTAATTTATTAAGCATGCATAAGCTTTGCCTGAGCATTTGAGTAGATAACTCGCATACAATAAAAACTCCACCACTCTTGCATTCATATCATTTTATGAACATTCCATTTTTGTCATATGATTTAAACTGTAAGACAAGAGGTTATCTCGTTTCCCCAGTGCCCGACACTGCACGCGTACCGACACTATGATAAAGGCAAACAAAGCTAATAATAAACTCTCGTAATGAGAAATGCTACAAAATATAATCTTTCCGAAACATATCTATAAGACACAACATCATAAAAATTATCGAACGATAATACATCAGTCACGGTTTTAATTTACGGAACTCAAAGTATTTAACACAACTCACTCTTAAGATTTCAACATTCATCAATATAAGTGTATCACTCTACAAAACTAATACATATGTACCAAAACTCTTCTACATACATTTTACATTATCTTTACAAAATATAAACTAAACATTATACACTCTTTTATATTTTTCCTTCTCTCTTGGTTTAGCCGCCCCTCTCACCTCCTCTTTATTCTATCTTTTATGCCTTAATATCCCCACACGTTTCCTCACAAGATAATATCACAAATCTTTGTCTTCCCAAAGAAGCTATTCACCCTTCCCTGCTACACGCCTAGGTGGAATCTCCCACAAGGAGAAAAACCCAACATGTCTTTCCATCTTGATCTTCTCACTCATAACAAAAAAACAATGAAAGATTTCTTCTCCAAAACACCATCCTTGATGCGCCGGCCATGGGTTGAACGAATCCAAGTGGAATCAAAAGAAACATATCTCTACTCAAATCCATCTTGAGCTAAGTCACAAGATTCGTCTATCCTTGGAAGCTAGCTAATTTCGGCTTCAATCCAAGACCCAAGGAAGAAAGAGGAGTCAAACTTTCTTGTTGTTCTACTCTTTTTATTTGGACCAAACCACAGAGTCACATACATCCCCTAAATCGTTTAGTCACAAAACTTCTCGAAGTGTTAAAGGTGTGGTGGTGATTCCTGCTGGTTCGGGTTTACTTTGTGTTTAAATCGGGTGGTATCGAAAAGTTGTTTTCTTCCCTGTGTCGAGACTCTCAACTGGGTTGTAAGAATCTTTAATCTCTTTTCCTTCAACATGTACCTTTCTTTAAGTATTGATGAATTATAAATTCGGTTATGAGTCGTACCTTGTTTAATATCTCAATAATGAAATGATAAATTAGTGTCTTGTAACGATTTATGCTTGTGACATTCGGGTTATGAGATTGCTACCATATTAATACTACGTTGTTTACTCATTCCTACTCATGAAGTTTATCAGTCGACACCCATGATGCTCACATTCTGTTGATATGAGTCTGATGTTAAAACAACCACTTTGGTGTTAGGATTTGTCTTTGTCAATAGTTTTGTTAATTCGTTTCTGTCAAGAAGTAGGCATCAATAAATATGAAAGTTAAGTTTATAAAAATTTCGAGTCACATTGGTATCGAGTCTGGCACTTGTTGTTAGTTGATTTGTTGCTAAATCTAATGATGTCAATCTTGTAATGAAAACTGATATGTGGGATTCTCCTAAACCTTTGTCAAACTTTTGGTCGAAACGGGTCAATAACAACTTAAGAAATCTTACACCACCATGTTTAGATGCATACTTAGGTTGGTGTAGTCAAGTGTGATTTTCACGTTAGCCGAAGCTAGAGTGATCCCGGGATAGAATGTGCTAGTCGAATCCCTTTTGAAACAAATTCCTTCATAGTCTTTTCCTTTTGTTATCAGCTAAGAAAGAGCATAAACATAGTTATTCTCATTAAGTTCATACTAGTCCTCGAAATAGAAACGTTTTGAAAATGTAACTGAGTCGACAACCTCGCTATGGTAGTACCATGGTGTTGGGGTCAAATGCTTCCTGGTCAAGAGGTCTCGGCTTCACAAATTGGAGCATGAATGATCGAGTGTATCTCGAGCCAAGTTGCTCACATTAAGCTCCTGTAACTAAAGATGTACTCATTAACAACAAATCTGGAAATAGGATATTAGGATGTGTCTTCTAAAAATTTGACTAACAAACTGGAGTAAAGCTGTTGGACCAGCCCTCTCCCCCTCGTGCAAATACTCCATCAAGCCCAAGCCCAAAAATCTGGTACTCCATTATTGTATTCGAATATGGGCCACAGCCCATGTAAAACCTTGGGGGTGTCCGTGTGAATGTATAAGCAGGTCATCAAATGATACTCGAAGCATGTTATTAGATGTCAAATAACGAAAACCGTTTCCCGTCTATTCTTTCTTTTCACCTCGTTACTTATCGTCTTAACATCAAATGTGTACAAAAATTATAATTTAACGAAAAATGCTCAAACATTTGACATAAACAACAAGTGTTTTAAACATGATTTACCTAAAATACCTACGACAATGTTCAACGTCAATCTGTGAACTAATGTAGGATAAATAAATAGAAACCATCAAGACATGTTATCATTTAACCAACTTTATAGTCTTCAAGTTAAAATCGCCTATTTTCTATATACCATTAGAAAAATAAACAAACTAATATTTGCTTTTGACAATACCACTTTGTGTCAACTTAAATACATATATAAATATTTATATACTTACTAGTGGAACCTTGTAATTAATTATCAAATCAAACTTTGGATTTTAAAATTCATATTAATGTCAATATTAAAAGTATGTATACTTCGTATACTTACTATTAAAACCATTTTAACAATTTTTACAAACTTACGTTTAGTTTTACCGCAATTGTAAAAAAAAAACAATTGAACGAGTTTAAGTAAGTGATACTTAAAACAATGAACTAAAACATTTCACTCCTTATCTAGGTCGCGTGTCGGTGCCGTTTTACAACAATCACTAATCCCACATTTCGGATTGCACTTTTGCTAAGGTGAGTTTCATAGCCCCACTTTTACTTGATAACTTGTTTTATACATTTTGGGGTGAGAAATATGCAAAACATTTTATGGACCAAAACTATTACATGATTACTATTACGTGGTTTAGCCTAAGCCCTTATGTCCCTAGAGAATACCCTTTTTCATGAACCATCAATTCCCCATTGGGAAACACGAATGTTATAAATAGATCTATTGAGGGTGACTCCTCCGTTCGGTTGGCCATGCTTAGGCCAAGGCAAAACGTATACCATGTCGGAATCAAGTGTTGAGGGACAAAACACTTGCTATGGGCCCCTATATTGTATGACATCTTTTAGCATACAGAAACTGTCGTAGTATCGGTTGCATGAACTTAGAGCTAACGTAATAGACTTTCATCCATATAACATTTTATTCGTTGTAATGATTATATGACTTTGCTTATGGTCCAAGCTTACTATTTTAACTTAAACCTATGAACTCACCAGCTTTTAGCTGACCTTTTAGCATATTTTCTCAGGTGTTTAAGATTTGTTCATGAAGGCAAGGCAAGAAGCGGATGTATGGTCGTAGTAGTATTAAAGAAGTGTTTTTACACAAAAATGATGTTTTTACATTGGGACCACTAAATCTAATGGGATGTACCCATTTATTTAAATTATGTTGTAAGACAGCGTTTTAAAACTATTTTATGAAATCAAACGGAGTATGTATTCCGTTCTTTATTACTTGTGTTATGATTCACCAGTCCCGTAACGCTCCCGAATAACACGTATGCTTCCGCTAAGCAAATTTGGGGGTGTTACAGATTGGTATCAGAGCCAGGTTATAGAGAACTAGGTACATATAAACCCTAAACTATAACTACTTTTCACCAAAAACATCATACTACGACCGCCGATTGCCGCTTGCCTTGCTTGCCTTTTTACTTAAAATTCATTTAATAGGATTACATGTTTTATTTCCTATTTACTTATGCACTATTTCATATCCATCATGAGCATATTTTTCCACATACTTACACATATGCACCGTCTTGTCACAGACTATGCCTTCACCAGCCTTTCCTCACGATGTTCAGGAGGACATCCTACTAGCTCACTCACCGACCATCCGCCAGCTTGCACACTTAGCCACTGATCCATACGTACAGGCCACACTAGCAGTCCAGCCAGCTATTGCACCTACTCCACCTATACCTACCCTTACGACCACTCCATCAGCTTTGTTGACGCGCAGGCAAAAACCCCGCATGATTGTGAGAGTACCTGGATATCGAGAGCGGTATTCATATGTGCCTGCACTAGCTTCTCGAATGACCCGCGCTGCTTACATGGGTCCTTCTACTACTTCAGAGTCACTGACACCATCACCCACTGAGTCACCACCTCATCAGAGACTCAGGAGATCTACTGATTCTTACTTTGAGGAAGATCCGGAAAAAGATCCGGAAGAGGATCCTGAGGAGGAACTACCAGAGCCTATACCGACTGAGAGTGTCCCTGGCTATGTTAGCATAGCAGCAGATATGAGTACACAGGGTCTGGAGATTGTCCAGAGTATACAGGAGCTAGGACAGAGCTCCAGGATGGCTCAAAGATTGAGCGATGACATGGATATTGATGCACCATTTGGATTAGGGCAGAGAGCCGCTTTTCTCCACAGTCAGGAGGAGAGTAGTGAGGTTGATTGGAGAGATATTGATTACTTGATCAGTTCAGTACCACATATCACTAGTCCGAGTTACAGTCCATCATCACCTTCGTTTGTACCATCTGCAGCAGATATGGAGCGCCTTGAGCGCACCACTAGACAGCTTGAGACCATTGAGGAAGCTGCACCAGTTGAGGCACAGACCGAGCCAGACCTATCAGGATCTCCAGATGGTGATCCGACCCTCATTGAGAGGATATTTATTCAGTTGGACTCTCAGGAGACTCTGCTAGGAGTCCATTCTGATCAGCTAGAGAGGATCGATCCAACACGCTTGCAAGCTTGCGAGCAGCGTGTTGAGGGTTTAGACCGAGTTACGGATATATTGTATCAGAGCGTGGAGCTCGAGAGACACGAGAGGATGCGACTGGGTTTTAGGGTTGAGACTCAGGTTGAGGACGTCAGAGAGTTGGACAGCAGGGTAAGAGCCTTGGGTAGAGGTCAGGCTCATATACACGGACGACTAGAGGAGCTAGAGAGCGTCCAGTGGATTGCTAGAGATACTGTCAGAGAGGGATGGCAGAGGACTACTAGTTTAGAGTCTATGTTAGCATCTCAGACGAGGCGTATCGCGAGTTTGGAGGATACGCAGCGAGAGTTAGTTGCTACCATCGAGCGACTACGTACCGAGCGTGGACATCCTTAGATTCTATTGCATGATGTATTACACTAAACTGAACTATAACAGTTAGTGTTAGTTATTATTCTCGTATTTCAGTTGTATTTCCGTTGTATTTCCATTGTATTTCCGTTGTATTCCGTTGTATTTCGGTTGTATTCCAGCTAGTATCTCATCATGTACCGTAGGAACCTTGTAACCGAAATTCCATCTATGTCAAACTTATTTTCCTATCCAATTGTCTTTACTTTTATAGATTGCACATATGATCTATCTACGAACCACACTATTACGTGGCACTTACCTTGTTTAAAAGGTCATATATCTTATCACCTTTCTTACTGCAGAAATGCCGCCAAAACGAAGATCCAAACGTACCAACCCTGATGGAGCTCTCAATGCTCCTATCCCAGCGAGAGTTACTCGCAACCAGGCTGCAAACACTGCTATTCCAAACAGAGTCACACACGATCAGACTGCTGAAGCCACTACTCCTGCTAGGGCTACTCCAATCCAACCTATCATGAATCAAGCCATGATCGACCAACTAGTCAATGAGCGGGTAAACGCCGCTTTAGCTACAGCAAATCACTCGTCTACTAATGCTGGAACTTCAAGACCACCCACTCACAACCGCACTTGTACTTATCAAGACTTTGGTAAAACCATGACTAGAAGCTTTAGTGGAACCGAAGGAGCTGTCGGTCTGACTAGATGGATCGAAAAGCTCGAGACTGTGTTCCGAATCTGCAATTGTGAAGAAGAATCTAAGGTTAAGTATGCATCATTCACTTTCACGGATGCTGCTCTGACCTGGTGGAACAATTTTCTGAAATCCGCTAGTATCGATGTTGCCTATGCCATGCCATGGGAGAACTTCAAGGAAATGGTACTTCGAAAGTACTGTCCTCGTAATGAGATCAAGAAACTCGAACATGAGTTTTGGAACCTCAAGGTTCAAGGCACCATATGGCTGCTTATAATCAGCGATTTCAAGAACTAGCCTTATTGTGTCCTGAAATGGTTCCCACTGAGACCCGATTGTTGGAGAGATACATCGGAGGATTGCCCCAACCTATCAAGGGCAATGTAACCACTTCTAAGGCTGCTGATCTTCATGAAACCATCGAAGTAGCCAACAAACTCATGGACCAAGTGATTGAGGATTCCATGGACAAAGTGGTTGACAATAAGAGGAAATGGGATGACCATTCCTAAGGTTACAACAACTATGAATATCGTGGCAACAACAGTAGGAATAACCGCAACAATCAAAACAAGAGGCAAAATGTTGCTAGAGCTTATGCAATGAATGTCGGGGAAAGAAAACCGTACTCAGGGACTGCACCATTGTGTAATCGATGCACACTGTATCACAAGGGGCAGTGTACCGTCAAGTGCCGTAATTGTCAGAAAATCGGACACTTAACCAGGAACTGCAGGTCCAAATCATTGGCGACAGTTCAAACAGCTCCAGCTCAGGACCCAAAAGCTAATGTAACTTGCTTTGGTTGTGGTGAAAAAGGGCATTATAAGAATGAATGCCGAAAGACCAGAAACCAAGGCCGTGAAGGAAATCAAGGAAACTGAGGAAATCCAGGAAGCCATGGGAACGGCAGGATTCAGGGAAATGTTGGACAAACGAGTAATCAGGGAAATGGGGAAGGAGCTCGTGGGAGAGTTTATGCTGTAACCAAAGTGGAAGCTCAGGAAGACCCGAATGTTGTGACGGGTACGTTCCTTATAAATAACCGTTATGCATCCATATTGTTTGATACGGGGGCCGATAGGAGTTTTGCTTCTAATACATTTAGTCCACTACTCGATATTGCCCCAACTGCATTAGGAAATGCATACAACGTGGAACTAGCTAACGGTAACATAGAAAGGGTAGATACCATCATAAGAGGTTGCACCCTTAACCTGTTAAACCACCCATTCAATATCGACTTGATACCAGTAGCATTGGGTAGTTTCGATGTCATTGTCGGAATGGATTGGTTAGCAAAATATCATGCTGCCATCATTTGTGACGAGAAACTCGTTCGAATACCCTATGGAGATGAAGTCCTAACAATAGAAGGAGACAGAAGTGACAGAAGAAACGCTTCAAGACTGCATGTCATTTCCTGTACCAAGGTGTTAAGGTGTATCGAGGAAGGATGTCATATCTTCCTAGCACAAATCACCGGAAAAGACGAAATAAAAGGAGAAGAAAAACGTCTGGAGGACGTGCCAATAGTAAGAGAATTCCCTGAAGTCTTTCCCGAAGACTTACCAGGACTCCCGCCGATCCGACAGGTTGAATTTCAGATCGATTTAGTGCCTGGTGCCGCACCAGTGGCAAGAGCACCTTATCGATTAGCTCCAACGGAACTTCAGGAGTTATCAAACCAGTTGTCGGAACTTGCGGAAAAAGGGTTCATCAGACCAAGCTCATCACCCTGGGGAGCACCAGTCCTGTTCGTCAAGAAGAAAGACGGAACCTTCAGGATGTGCATCGACTATCGTGAGTTGAATAAACTAACCATTAAGAACCGTTACCCACTCCCAAGGATCGATGACTTATTCGATCAACTGCAAGGTTCAAGTGTTTATTCAAAAATCGACTTAAGGTCCGGATACCATCAACTAAGAGTTCGGGAAGAAGACATTCCCAAAACCGCCTTCAGAACTCGTTATGGACATTACGAGTTCCAAGTCATGCCTATTGGGTTAACCAACGCGCCAGCTGTGTTCATGGACCTCATGAACCGAGGTGTAAACCCTACTTGGATAAATTTGTGATCGTATTCATTGACGATATCCTAATTTATTCCAAGAGTGTGAAAGAACATGAAGAGCATCTTAGATTGATCTTGGAATTGTTGAAGAAGGAAGAACTATATGCGAAGTTCTCAAAGTGCGAGTTTGGATACCCATTGTGCAATTCTTAGGTCATGTAATCGACAGTCAGGGCATACATGTAGATCCCGCTAAGATCGAGTCAATAAAGGATTGGGCGACACCCACAACTCCTATTGAAATACGCCAATTCTTAGGACTCGCTGGATACTACAGAAGATTTATTGAGGGTTTCTCAAAGATTGCCAAATCTTTAACCAATCTAACCCAGAAAAATGCCAAGTTTGACTGGGGAGAAAAAGAAGAAGAAGCTTTTCAACTCCTTAAAGAAAAGTTGTGTAGTGCACCTGTTCTGGCCTTACCTGAAGGTAGTGAAGACTTTGTTGTTTATTGCGACGCTTCACATAAGGGGCTCAGAGCAGTATTAATGCAAAGAGAGAAGGTGATAGCATACGGCTCTCGCCAATTGAAGACTCATGAGAAGAACTACACGACACACGATTTGGAGTTAGGATCAGTTGTGTTCGCACTCAGAATTTGGAGACACTACCTGTATGGCACAAAGTGTGTCGTATACACCGATCACAAAAGTCTACAACACATTTTGGATCAGAAAGAACTGAACATGAGACAGCGCCGATGGTTGGAATTACTCAGTGATTATGACTGCGAGATTCGTTACCATCCGGGTAAAGCAAATGTAGTTGCTGATGCTCTCAGTAGGAAGGAGCGACCAAGACCTCTTAGAGTCAGATCCTTGGGTATGACAATTAGTTCGCCTCTCCCAACCAAGATTCTTGAGGCTCAATTGGAAGCACTCAAAGAGGAAAATCGTCCGAATGAGAACCTTTACGGAATGCCAGAAAGTGAAAATGGATTCGTGAAAAGGTCGGATGGAACTTTGTGTTTCAAAGAGCGAAGTTGGATACCACTCTACGGAGGAATTCGCGACATTATTATGCATGAATCCCACAAGTCTAAATACTCCATCCACCCAGGATCCGACAAAATGTACCTTGATTTGAAGAAATTATACTGGTGGCCTAACATGAAAGCCGACATTGCAACATATGTCAGCCGGTGTCTAACTTGTTCCAAGGTTAAAGCTGAACATCAGATACCCTCAGGCCTACTAGTACAGCCCGAAATCCCCGAGTGGAAATGGGAACGTATAACAATGGACTTTATCACCAAGTTACCTAAAACCTCTAAAGGTTACGACACTATTTGGGTAATAGTTGACCGTCTCACCAAGTCAGCACATTTCCTACCGATGAAAGAAAGTTATGGGATGGAAAAACTTGCACAACTATACCTGAAGGAAATCATCGCACGCCATGGTGTACCAATTTCCATCATTTCAGACAGAGATAGCCGTTTCACCTCAAACTTCTGGAATTCACTTCAAGATGCTTTAGGGTCTAACCTCGACATGAGCACCGCTTACCATCCTCAAACTGATGGACAGAGAGAGAACAATCCAAACACTAGAGGATATGCTAAGAGCATGTGTGATAGACTTTGGAAATGGCTGGGATAAACACTTGCCATTAGCCGAGTTTTCTTACAATAACAGCTATCACACAAGTATCAAAGCCGCACCATATGAAGCACTCTATGGTCGGAAATGTAGATCACCTGTGTGCTGGGCCGAAGTTGGGGAAAGTCAACTTACTGGTCCGGAGTTAATCCAAGAAACTACTGAGAAGATTGTACAAATCAAAAGCCGACTACAAGCAGCTCGTGACCGCCAAAAGAGTTACGCGGATAAAAGGAGGAAACCACTTGAGTTCCAAGTGGGAGATAAAGTTATGCTCAAAGTTGCGCCATGGAAGGGCGTAATCCGTTTCGGAAAACGTGGAAAGTTAAATCCTCGTTATATTGGACCTTTCGAAATTCTCGCGAGAATCGGACCGGTAGCATACCGCCTTGAATTACCACAAGAACTCAGCTCTGTGCACAACGTGTTTCACGTGTGCAACTTAAAGAAATGCCTTTCCGACGAAACTCTTGCTATTCCTTTGGAAGAAATTCAAGTTGACGAAAGATTGAATTTTCTCGAGGAACCCATTGAAATTATGGATAGAGAAATCAAACGGCTTAAGCAAAGCCGTATCCCGATCGTCAAAGTCCGTTGGAACTCTCAAAGAGGTCCAGAATACACGTGGGAGCGTGAAGACCAATTCAAGCGCAAATACCCACACCTTTTCGCTACCTCACCAAGAAATCCTAACTGAAAACCGAGGACGATTTTCTCTTCCAAGGCGGGGAGGATGTGACACACGGTAAATTTTCACCAAAATTTAACTGATAATTAGTAATTCATTATTACTAAGCCTAATTTATTAAGCATGCATAAGCTTTGCCTGAGCATTTGAGTAGATAACTCGCATACAATAAAAACTCCACCACTCTTGCATTCATATCATTTTATGAACATTCCATTTTTGTCATATGATTTAAACTGTAAGACGAGAGGTTATCTCGTTTCCCCAGTGCCCGACACTGCACGCGTACCGACACTATGATATAGGAAAACAAAGCTAATAATAAACTCTCGTAATGAGAAATGTTACAAAATATAATCTTTCCGAAACATATCTATAAGACACAACATCATAAAAATTATCGAACGATAATACATCAGTCACGGTTTTAATTTACGAAACTCAAAGTATTTAACACAACTCACTCTTAAGATTTCAACATTCATCAATATAAGTGTATCACTCTACAAAACTAATACATATGTACCAAAACTCTTCTACATACATTTTACATTATCTTTACAAAATATAAACTAAACATTATACACTCTTTATATTTTTCCTTCTCTCTTGGTTTAGCCGCCCCTCTCACCTCCTCTTTATTCTATCTTTTCTGCCTTAATATCCCCACACGTTTCCTCACAAGATAATATCACAAATCTTTGTCTTCCCAAAGAAGCTATTCACCCTTCCCTGCTACACGCCTAGGCGGAATCTCCCACAAGGAGAAAAACCCAACATGTCTTTCCATCTTGATCTTCTCACTCATACCAAAACCATGAAAGATTTCTTCTCCAAAACACCATCCTTGATGCGCCGGCCATGGGTTGAACGAATCCAAGGGGAATCAAAAGAAACATATCTCTACTCAAATCCATCTTGAGCTAAGTCACAAGATTCGTCTATCCTTGGAAGCTAGCTAATTTCGGCTTCAATCCAAGACCCAAGGAAGAAAGAGGAGTCAAACTTTCTTGTTGTTCTACTCTTTTTATTTGGACCGAACCACAGAGTCACATACATCCCCTAAATCGTTTAGTCACAAAACTTCTCGAAGTGTTAAAGGTGTGGTGGTGATTCCTGCTGGTTCGGGTTTACTTTGTGTTTAAATCGGGTTGTATTGAAAAGTTGTTTTCTTCCCTGTGTCGAGACTCTCAACTGGGTTGTAAGAATCTTTAATCTCTTTTCCTTCAACATGTACCTTTCTTTAAGTATTGATGAATTATAAATTCGGTTATGAGTCGTACCTTGTTTAATATCTCAATAATGAAATGATAAATTAGTGTCTTGTAACGATTTATGCTTGTGACATTCGGGTTATGAGATTGCTACCATATTAATACTACGTTGTTTACTCATTCCTACTCATGAAGTTTATCAGTCGACACCCATGATGCTCACATTCTGTTGATATGAGTCTTATGTTAAAACAACCACTTTGGTGTTAGGATTTGTCTTTGTCAATAGTTTTGTTAATTCGTTTTTGTCAAGAAGTAGGCATCAATAAATATGAAAGTTAAGTTTATAAAAATTTCGAGTCACATTGGTATCGAGTCTGGCACTTGTTGTTAGTTGATTTGTTGCTAAATCTAATGATGTCAATCTTGTAATGAAAACTGATATGTGGGATTCTCCTAAACCTTTGTCAAACTTTTGGTCGAAACAGGTCAATAACAACTTAAGAAATCTTACACCACCATGTTTAGATGCGTACTTAGGTTGGTGTAGTCAAGTGTGATTTTCACGTTAGCCGAAGCTAGAGTGATCCCGGGATAGAATGTGCTAGTCGAATCCCTTTTGAAACAAATTCCTTCATAGTCTTTTCCTTTTGTTATCAGCTAAGAAAGAGCATAAACATAGTTATTCTCATTAAGTTCATACTAGTCCTCGAAATAGAAACGTTTTGAAAATGTAACTGAGTCGACAACCTCGCTATGGTAGTACCATGGTGTTGGGGTCAAATGCTTCCTGGTCAAGAGGTCTCGTCTTCACAAATTGGAGCATGAATGATCGAGTGTATCTCGAGCCAAGTTGCTCACATTAAGCTCCTGTAACTAAAGATGTACTCATTAACAACAAATCTGGAAATGGGATATTAGGATGTGTCTTCTAAAAATTTGACTAACAAACTGGAGTAAAGCTGTTGGACCAGCCCTCTCCCCCTCGTGCAAATACTCCATCAAGCCCAAGCCCAAAAATCTGGTACTCCATTATTGTATTCGAATATGGGCCACAGCCCATGTAAAACCTTGGGGGTTTCCGTGTGAATGTATAAGCAGGTCATCAAATGATACTCGAAGCATGTTATTAGATGTCAAATAACGAAAACCGTTTCCCGTCTATTCTTTCTTTTCACCTCGTTACTTATCGTCTTAACATCAAATGTGTACAAAAATTATAATTTAACGAAAAATGCTCAAACATTTGACATAAACAACAAGTGTTTTAAACATGATTTACCTAAAATACCTACGACAATGTTCAACGTCAATCTGTGAACTAATGTAGGATAAATAAATAGAAACCATCAAGACATGTTATCATTTAACCAACTTTATAGTCTTCAAGTTAAAATCGCCTATTTTCTATATACCATTAGAAAAATAAACAAACTAATATTTGCTTTTGACAATACCACTTTGTGTCAACTTAAATACATATATAAATATTTATATACTTACTAGTGGAACCTTGTAATTAATTATCAAATCAAACTTTGGATTTTAAAATTCATATTAATGTCAATATTAAAATTATATATACTTCGTATACTTACTATTAAAACCATTTTAACAATTTTTACAAACTTACGTTTAGTTTTACCGCAATTGTAAAAAAAACAATTGAACGAGTTTAAGTAAGTGATACTTAAAACAATGAACTAAAACATTTCACTCCTTATCTAGGTCGCGTGTCGGTGCTGTTTCACAACAATCACTAATCCCACATTTCGGATTGCACTTTTGCTAAGGTGAGTTTCATAGCCCCACTTTTACTTGATAACTTGTTTTATACATTTTGGGGTGAGAAATATGCAAAACATTTTATGGACCAAAACTATTACATGATTACTATTACGTGGTTTAGCCTAAGCCCTTATGTCCCTAGAGAATGCCCTTTTTCATGAACCGTCAATTCCCCATTGGGAAACGCGAATGTTATAAATAGATCTATTGAGGGTGACTCCTCCGTTCGGTTGGCCATGCTTAGGCCAAGGCGAAACGTATACCATGTCGGAATCAAGTGTTGAGGGACAAAACACTTGCTATGGGCCCCTATATTGTATGACATCTTTTAGCATACAGAAACTGTCGTAGTATCGGTTGCATGAACTTAGAGCTAACGTAATAGACTTTCATCCATATAACATTATATTCGTTGTAATGATTATATGACTTTGCTTATGGTCCAAGCTTACTATTTTAACTTAAACCTATGAACTCACCAGCTTTTAGCTGACCTTTTAGCATATTTTCTCAGGTGTTTAAGATTTGTTCATGAAGGCAAGGCAAGAAGCGGATGTATGGTCGTAGTAGTATTAAAGAAGTGTTTTTACACAAAAACGATGTTTTTACATTGGGACCACTAAATCTAATGGGATGTACCCATTTATTTAAATTATGTTGTAAGACAGCGTTTTAAAACTATTTTATGAAATCAAACGGAGTATGTATTCCGTTCTTTATTACTTGTGTTATGATTCACCAGTCCCGTAACGCTCCCGAATAACACGTATGCTTCCGCTAAGCAAATTTGGGGGTGTTACAATCCTGCAGAACACAATTATACCGATATCCAGAATGAACAGATAACAAGGAGAACGAAGCAGGGTAAGGCATCCACAACATATACATAATCACATATAAGCAGACCGACATACAGGTACCGAAAACAAAATCAAACATAGCAAACGCCGTATTCACTCAACAAGAATAGCATACAATCAATTCAGGAAGTCAGAATATAATTAAGCCAAATGGAAAACTAAACGCAAGCGGAAGAAATTAAATTAGAAAGTGAGCATGGCAATCATACAAGTCAAGTAACTACAGTTAATAACATCACAAGTATCACTACAGCAGAAATACTATCAGTAGCCAGACATGGTAACCACACGTATCAAACATGAACTCAGCATGAACACTACAATTGAATGACTTAAGGACATAGCAGAGCAAATTAACAAGTTAACAAGCCAGACCACATAAGTCGAACCATTTATCCAATCATACAGTAACATAAACAGCAATGTACACATGGCAGATCAACAATAAGCGAGAAAAGATACTAACAGGTATTCATAGACCACGAGGTTAACAAAACAGAATTTACATGATAAGCCGTCAAAACAATCATTTATACACTAACATGGGCCAGACGAATCAAAGAGTCACATAACAGTATTGTAAACCGTTTGTCAGTTATTAGCATGTCAATAGATGAATCAGACAATCACATATTAATCATATAGTAGTAGGGCAAACGATTGTCACATAAAACATGTAAAAGCATAATCAAATTCAATAACCATAATAATAAGCACTCGGTACGTGAATGGAATGGTAGAAGAATAAGTCACATAAGGGTACAGGGTAACGGACAGTCAATACAGAATATGGTGCGTTGAGGTAAACAGATGGTACAATATAAGTATATCAACAGTTTAAGGGTTGTCAGAAATCTATCCCGAGCCAAGAGTACAGTACAGTAATATCAGTAGTGGCAATAGCAGCCCAGTAATCAATAGTAACCATCATATTCGGAGGGGTGACCTCGGAATACCAGACAATAGGAGGGGAGACCTCAGTAACCAGTGGAGTAGCTAGCTCCCTGACTATGAGGAGGTGTATTGCACACACGCACCACATCACCAGAACAGTATATATATCAGTAACAGTACAGTACAGATCTAGGATGCATCCATACGCCCCTGCAGAAACAGTAGTGGCCATAACAATAACAGTGAAGCGCGCATAATCAGTACAGTAAAGGGACGGTGTGTAACATCACTCGTACACACTGGAGTCATGCCATTGGTGCATCAATGACACGGTCATGGTACCTCCATGACTAGTTAACAGTATTTGGCTCGGGTATAAATCTAAAGGGTCAAACAAAGGTCCACAGTGTAGCAATATATATCAGTCATCATAATCAGAGGTTCAATATCGGTAGGTCACAATTCAAAGGTTCATAACAAAAGTCCAATATCAAGTCCAATATCAAGGGTTCAGTAACAGAGGTTCAATATCAAAGGTTCAGTTACAGAGGTCAATAACAAAGGTTCAGTAACAGTAGTTCAATAACCAAGGTTCAGTAACAGAGGGGTCAATAGCAATGGTTCAATATCAGAGTCAATAGCAAAGGAAAACATTGCAATGAAATATAATAAGAGTTCAAAATCAAACAGTTCACACAGGAGATCCAATAAAATGGAGCATAGCAAAGTCATGGGAAGCCCTAATAAGAAGGCTCGGAGCAAGGTATAACAGTTCAAAGCTAATATCGAAGGATGTAAACGAATCATGAGAAACCTTAAGAGATAAGGTCAGAATATCTGTACCTCAAAACGTAAAGCAAATCGGCCGAAATACACAAGGGAAACAAAAGCTACTCCTTCCTCCGCGAATCTACATGAATAATGGTCGCTTAGTATTTAGGAAGCTATTACATAGTTTTAGGGTTCATCGTCATTCATATTTCATAATTAAAGTTTCTTTCCATTTTTAGTAACTTTCCAAATTTAGTACTAAGGATGCCGAATTAGTAGATTTAGTTTTACAAATGCTAATTAAATAAATTATAGTCTAATAAAATTAATTATCATGGTTCAGGGTTTAAAATATAAATAATCCAAACTTAGGGTTTAAAGTGTAACTTATCCAAGTTCAGGGTTTATTAGGACAAGTAACTAAACTTAAAGACTTAATATTATCATTATGATAGTTTATGGTTTTAATATGTCAATTCACAATTCCAAGGTTTGCATGAGACATTTCTTAAACATGAGGGTTAAAAGTGAAAGTATTTAGCATGCAATATATAATGCTACTCGTATTTTTATTTTTTTTAGAATTCATATTCAATGCATCATGAATAGGAGCTCCATCACTAAACCAACACACTCGCTCGCGGTTCAAACGACTCACCGACACGACTATATAAACACGTATAATGACTAACCCCCGACTCATTTTCCCTGAAACACTTTCAACATGCCGATTAACGTACCCATAAATCCCGCGAACACCGACGAAAACACCTCATTTAGACCTTTCTAACACTATATAAAACTCAAACTAACGAACCTCTTATTATCTGTTTCAATTTATCCGAGACACAACTAACCCAAACCATTCTTTTACCCGATCCGTAACTTCCCATTCGACCCGTTTTGCAAACGTTTTCTCAGCCCCACTCGAAGTACTTTTAACCTTGTCGATACAGCCCCTATTAAGTCGACCCATTTACAAACATTCTTCCCATTTATACGACCCAAAAGCAGTCCCATCTTTGACACCCTTTGGTACACATACAACACACCCACAGACTTCACTTAATGAGCACAATACAACATGCAAAGTTACATATTACCGGTCTTTACATTCACGTACAAAACATATGCGACCCTTATTAATACTTTAAACTTTATAACAGATTTTTAGATTGAATATGAGTTGTCAAAAATAAGTGTTAAAAGACCCGATCAGAATGTAGTAACTAACAGATACAAGGATCCGAAGTCGACTCAATCGTTTTATGGTTTATTATTTTACGTGACCTTTCCTTGTGACCTTTGATTCAAGATTCCATGCAACATTAACGTGTCATTTCATGTGGCCATTTATCATTATATGCGATGTTTATATTTGATGAATGCATGTATTTACTTGTAACCTCACGACAGTAAGTCACAGAAGACAAAGGAAGGAAAAATGAAATAAGATGAGATGACACATACCCTTGATGAGTGAACGAGAAGGGGAAACAAGGACCAAGGATCACGACCAGACGAAACCAAGCAGTTACGTCTCGACCTAGAACAGCCCACGACCAAAAGCCACCCTTCGAATCAATCCAAGATCACTATCACCTTGAATCTCGTTACCGAGACTCCTTGTTGCTTGCTTTGATCGAATGGAATGAGGGAACACAAGTTTTTTTTCGTCACTTTGATGGGTTAGGGTTTTATGAGTTATTTTGATTGAGTAAATGATAAGTTACAAATGAGAAGTAAATGGGAGGTATATGGGGAAAAGATCAGCCAAAATCAAGGGGAGATCACAACATATTTTTGACTTTCCCAAAATATAATATAGTGGGTTTTTATTTAAGTTGAATGTAATGTATTTCATGGAAAAGTTCGGCCCATGTTTATCTAACATAAGTGTAAGTTTTATTTTATTGATCTTGTATATTTGGTTTGATCATCATTTATAAGTTAAGTTAGAACTGTATTTAATAAGCTCAAAGTATTTTACGTATTTTATAAGTTTTAAAATAGAGGGGCAAAATAGTCTTTTCACACGCTTTAGATTTTTAGGGTTTTACACGAGAACCCTGGAGTCATGCCATTGGTGCATCAATGACATGGCCATGTTACCTTCATGGCTAGGGAAAATGGCTCGGGTATTAAACTGAAGGGTCAAAAGGCAAGGTCAAAGTTTGGCAAATGTCTAAGTCATCAGAATAGCATAATCAAGGGTTCAAAATAAAAGGTTCATATCAAAGGTTCATAGTAAAGGGTAAATTCAAGGGTTCACATAAAATAGTTCAAGGTTCATAATCAAGATAGATAAAGATCAAAAGATGTGTAAGGGATCATGAGAAACCTTAAGAGAAAGGACAGAATATTTGTACCTTATTCAAAGCAAGTAAACAGTAAAAGAAATGTCACAAGATGATCACTCCCGCTTCACATAACCTATACAAATTAAATAACGTTTATTATAATCAGATTACCCATTTTAAACGGCTCTCCATTCTTTGTAGGTTTCCACTTTTAGCAGGTTTCCTGTTTTAGTAACTTTTTGAATTGAATAAGTTAAGGTATAATTCACAATTCTTCAAATTAGGATCAAATATGACTACTTATCATATTTTAGGGTTTTAAGTGTCATTTAACAAATTTTAGGGTTTAATTTGCAATTATGTTATTATTTGCAAAACACGTAAACTTTACCCGTATTCGTAATTAATTAGGGTTTCGTAAACCATAAATCATACTAAGGTCTAAATGTACAATAGAGGTCACCAAATGTCATTTTAGTGGTTTAGTAGTCGTTTACACAAGTTCATAAGGTTACACGCATCCCGGGTTAATTTACAAACACTTATGCATACCAAAAGTTAAAACATGTATTCAAGTCATATTCAGATTTATTTGCTCACATCAGACCTATTTTATAACCATTTAAAACAAATAGCTAGGCATCAATTCAGTTCCCCCAATTTGACACAGAACTACCCATATGTCACTAGTATTTATGTGAATTTTCCCAGAATTTATAGACATGTCTAAGTATTTTATAAAAAATCACTTTCACAAGCTGTCCCAGATTTCTCAGCTTTTGACACTTCATAAGTTTACATTTTTAAACCTTATTTAGACTATTCCAAAAATTCCCCAGAAATTCCAGAAATTATTTAAGACCTTAATTAACATCATATAAAAATTAGGGCTTCCTAGACTTCACCAATAATTTATGAAAAATCCCACAAATTGGCTGAATTCCCAGACCTGTATAGCAGTTTTGGCATGTTAACTTTGAAAAATAAAAAGGGTGTCTTCCCGACCACCAATGACCCCGAAACTCGGCACACAAGTAGTAAAGAGGTTAAATTCAACTCTAGAATCAAAAACCACCCAAATTTGTGTCGTTATAAATTTATTATATAACTTTTAAAACACTAAAATATTTGTACAGCTTAACATGAAATCACAGTTTTGACCCACGATACAAAACAATTTATAATGACTCCAATTCAACACCAACAATTAAACCGATCATCATGTACATGTATTAAGGTCTTATTAACATCAAAAAATTGGTCTTATACGTTTTTACCCACTGAGTACAAAATTAAAAATGTAAAATCACACCGAAAACCCTAATTGACCTAAAAACACTAATCCGACTTCCGCCATTTTTATAAACGGATTTGAGCACTATAAATTAATACAAATTCGTTTTTAACATCATTATAGGTTAGGGTTTTCATAAAAATTAACCACCTAATTTTATATAAGCCGAATTAATTAAAATAAATAAGAAAACAATACCTAGTTTGCGGTTTCAATGAAAATTCGATTACTATGGGTTTAAAGTAATTGGTCCCGACCATGGCAGGCCTCACCTTGAATCCACAGCCTCCAAAACGTGTGTATGAGTGTTTTTTTTGTTTCTTTTTTTTTTGTTTTTTTTTCTGAAAGTCGAATAGGAGAAGGGGGAAAAAGGGTAACAGATTTATAGAAAATGGGTTTGTTTTAGGGGATACTAATAATTACCAAATAATAATTTTTGTTAGGGGGTTTAATTTGATTAGGTCGGTCCAAAAAAAAGGGGGGGAAGGATGCGCCAAAAATTAGGGCTTTTATTTTAGGGACATCATATATTTTTTTGTATTTAATCAATTATACAATTTATAATTAATTTAGGCGGTTATCTAATTAGATTAATCTTATTATTAATTTATCAAATGTCATGAAATTAAAAGTATTATTTCAAATGTTTATTAAATATTTTAGATCAATTTCATAATTAGTACCTCGAGTTAATAAATTTGTGGAAAACTCGAAGGGGGGGTTGAATAATTTTGCCCATTTTAACTTAGTTTCAAAAACATTATATTCGATGTTATGTGAAATCGTGTGGATGGAGAAAAATTATAGATCTATAAGTAATGCAAGTAAGGAAAATAAGTGAAGTAAATGATAGAAATTACACAACCGATTTATTGTGGTTCAGCTACAAGGACACTTCCTTTGCCCTACTCCACTCCCCGAGTCACTTACTCGAGAGTTCAAGCACTATGTCAACAAACTCTTTCAACTCGGCGGAGAAGCCTTCACAACGTCGCTTACACTTTTTCCGGTACAAAGCTAAATACTGAGTCCTTAACACGGAGGACCAAACCAACACTACTATAAGAAAACCAATATGTGAAATACGAAATGCAAGATCTTTGCTACAGAAATCTTGTGGAGGAACAAATCAATCAAGGACCCCTTTCTTGGATGACTTGTAGAATGCTCATGATCTCGCATTAGAGAAGGACCTATATGAGAATCACAACAAAAGAAAGAAGAACTACTATCTAGATCAAGAGATCTGAAGTTAGAGGAATGTAAGAATATATGAGAGAGTTTGTAAGAAGAGGGGTGAGTTACAATGAAGAAATGGCTCTCTATTTATAGGCAATTTCTTGCTACTGTTGCACGGATCCCTTGCCTGAGGGATCCGTCTAGTGTAAACGGAGGGATCCGTGAGACGCTCCTCTTTATCCATGGGTTATGGGTTATGGATTATGGGTCATGGGTCCTAGAATTTGGACCATGGGTATCCAAATAGATACAATGTATCTAGAAGATGCAATGCATCTAGTTATTGTGTTATGGGTTAACTCCATGGGTTATGGATATGCTCCATGGGTATGGGTCATGGGTTATGGTTTTTACCCATCCTAATAAACTATTACAATAAATGAATCATTACAACAATTTATATTAAATGACTATATATGTAGATGCTTTACAAAAATATCATGTATCCTTATAATTTTACTTATGATAACATTATATTTGTTATCAACAAAACACAAAGAGATCACTAAATTTTAATAAACGTTTTTATGATTTATTTGTATTAACAATATTACCCTTTTTGTTGATGACAAAACATAATGCTATGATGAGTAAAACTTAAGATTAGATGTATGTTTTGAAAGCATAAGTTTTACTTCTTCTCTCCCTTTTTGTCGAAAAAAAAGTGACCCTAATGAAGAAATAAGGTGTGGAAAAATAGTATAGTCCACGTATCTCTAACTCCCGCTTGACGGTAGCTCCCCCTAGAATAGGGCGTCAAGTGAGAAAATATAAAAACCTACAAAGAAAAAGTTAGTAGCAACATGCAATATAATCTTGTGATTGACGAGAAATAAGATGGAGAACCAAGGTATGTAAACAAAGCCTTGTAATAAAATAACAAAGTGTAGTGGTATATATGCCACATACAAACATGTAAAACTAAGAACAAGGTTTGTTCTTTAAAATGACTCAAAAGAAAAACTAGAGAATATAGTGATATCATTCCTTCCATGCTTGCATAAGGTTATTGATGGAGGTTTTGGTGAGTGATGATGTTGATGCGATCAAGGATGTAGTTAAGTATAAATCACATTTCTTCCCTAACTTCCATTGCAATTTCCCTAGTGGATTGGAAATGTTCACAATGTAAATGATGTGGGTAATGTGTGTGGAAGGTTTCCGGGTTAGTTTGATGTGTGGGATGCGGAAGATGTGGTGGAAAAGTTAGAAAATATGGATCAAAGTCCAAAATGTTTGGAAGTGGTGGCGGAAAAGAACCTAGTTGTTCTTGTAAGACATTGGGAGCTAAAGGTGGTGAAGTTATAAGGTCTTTGTAAATTGTGTTTGGAGATGTGGGAGGTGTTAAAAAGACTAGTTCTTTTGGGATGTTTTTGGAGTCTTAAGGAGTTCCAATAGAGTGACTTTAGGTAGAGACTTGATAGGTGATGATGGTGGTGTGCTTGTTGGAGATGAGGTAGGTGATACTATGGAACCATTTGGTGGTGAATTATTTCACAATGTTTTGGCTAAACAACAAGGCCAGATGCTAATCCGTGCAGTTTTTCTAGATTTGGGTGGTGGCACTACGAAATGTGGTAGGATAGAGTTTTGGATTTCTTGAAGAGGATCGTTTACACTAGGTGATTCATCAATGTTGGAAGATCTTTTGGATGACATGATTATGGTTGTTTGTGAGGTTGAGAGTGATGAAGATGCAAGCATTTTAGGAACTTTATTTATAGAGAAAACAATGTATTGTAATGAATGCTTGACCCAAAATGTGGACTAAAATCTATTGATTAGATATGAATTTAAGGTATGTGATCATGAGAACACAAGCATTAAGTAACATACTCATTAGTAAAAAGGATTAAATGATGAAAATATAGAGGATTTTAGCCAAAGTGAGAAAAAAATATAAGAGAATTCCATATTCTGTCTCACGGATCCCACGGATCCTTCCCTTGAGGGAACCATCCAACGTTGTGGTACTGGTGACTCAGGCAGCTTAAAATTTTCCTTTTGGAAACATTTGTGCCTAGTGTGTGCCTATATGCAAACCATTTGGAGTTGCGGTTATCTCGACTCCTAAAAAAAAGACTAGAAGTGAAAGAAAAAAAAAGCATACTATTATGCGAGATAACCCGGGTGCTCCTAATTCGTTGTTGCTTAAATGAATGTATCCGAAAACACATATTAGTTATGTGTTCCCTTTAGCATTCAAAAGACATGAGATGCAATGAAAACGGTTTTTTGCTTTGTATTAATACTGAAAAAAATTTTGTCCTAGATGTGAGAAATAGCTTTTATGAAAGTGATACGGGAAGAAGTATCCTCTTAGAAAGCATTTTGAAAAAGTTTCTTGTTTGAAGAAATCGTTTATCTTTTAGTTAAGAAAAATAAGTGTGAAATAACATGTTTTGTAAATAAAATTTACCTTGGGTTTTGAAAATTCCTGTATTGTTTGTGAGTTGCCTGTGAAATAGAGATCTTAGACTCAGAAAAGGAGAAGACTAGTGTTTACATACCTTGTAGAGTTTTAGAATCTAATTACGACGATTGTTCCATGAGACCAAGACCAAGACGAAGCAAGTTGAATTGTTCCCGCTTCAATGGTTTGGTGAGGACGTCGGCTATGTTGTCTTCGGATGCTACCTTCTCAATAGATATGTTCTCCTTTTGAACATTGTCTCTTAAGAAGTGATGACGGATCTCTATATGCTTGGTGCGAGAGTGCAACACCGGATTCTTGCTTAAGTCGATGGCACCTTTGTTTTTGCATAGAATGGCTATGTCACTTAGATGAATGTCGTAGTCAACTAACGCTTGTTTCATCCATAGTGCTTGTTAGCATGCTTTTCCAGCAGAGACATATTAGGCTTCGGTTGTTGATATGGCCAATGCCGTTTGCTTCTTTGAAAACCAAGATGTTAAACAACATCTCATAAAAGTGCATACACCACTTGTATTATTTCGGTCAACATAATCACCTGCATGGTCCGAATCTGCATATACAATAGTTTCTACCCCCGTACCCTTAGGATACCATAATCCTAACTGAGTCGTACCCTTAATGTATCTAAATATTCTTTTGACAGCTTCTAGATGTGATGTTTTAGGGTCTTCTTGAAACCTAGAACATAGACAAACACTAAACATGATATCCGACCGACTAGCCGTAAGATAGAGAAGACTACCAATCATGCCACGGTATTTTGGGTTATCAACGGATTCACCGTCTTCATCTTTTGTGAGTTTAGTGTCGGATGACATTGGTGTTCTTATGGGTTTTGACTCTTCTAAACCAAATTTATTTAACATCTCTTTTATGTATTTAGATTGATTAAAGAAGATACCATCTTCTACTTGTTTGATTTATAGACCAAGAAAGAAACTTAGTTCTCCCAACATACTCATTTCAAACTCGTCATGCATGATTTTAGAGAAATCATCACACATGTATTGACAAGTAGATCCGAATATAATATCATCCACGTATATTTGAACAATAATGATATGTGATTCCTTTTTCTTAGTGAAAAGTGTATTATCAACTAACCCCATGGTGTAGTTGTTTTTGATTAAGAATGACTTGAGTCTATCATACCAAGCTTTTGGGGCTTGTTTAAGACTGTAAAGAGCTTTCTTTAATTTATACACATGCTTAGGTTTTTTGAAATCGATAAAGCTCGGAGGTTGAGCTACATAAACTTCTTCATTAATAAAACCATTTAGAAAAGCACTTTTAACATCCATTTGAAAAAGCTTAAGATCATTAGCACAAGCATAAGCAAGAAGTATTCTTATAGACTCTAATCTAGCCATGGGGGCATAGGTCTCATCAAATTCTATTCCTTCTTGTTGAGTGTACCCTTGGGCAACGAGTCTAGCTTTGTTTCTAGACACTACACCGTTTGCATCTAACTTGTTTTTATATACCCATTTGGTTCCTATTATGGTTTGATTACTAGGTGGAGGGACAAGTGTCAAAAGATCATTAGAAACAAATTGATTTAACTCTTCTTGCATATCCATTACCCAACTTTCATTTTTTATGGCTTCTTGTGTATTCTTAGGTTCTATGGTTGAGACAAAACAAAATAAACTACTTTGGTTTTGGACTTGAGACCTAAAGGTTCTTTCATTTAACTTTCCTATGACCTTATCTAAGGGATGATCTTTAGACTCTTTAATATTGATGATTTCCTTGTTTAGTGGTTCATCTTCTTTGTTTGTATTTTTCTTTATTTCTATGGCTTCACTTTCGACTATCTCGTCATTGACAAGTGGTAGGGTAGGTTTAGGTGGACTCTCATCAAGCTAAATCACACAAGCCTATCACTTGTGAATGACAGACCGTAACAAGCTTAAAACTGCTCAGGAACGAACTCAATGAAGATCTGAGGAGTATAGTGTTTCCCCGGGTCGTTATGTCCCAGCGAGCTATGCAATGGATTATCAAACGTTTAGTGATCGAGGAATTTGAACGAAAAAGGGATTGAACGATATTATAACTACAGGAAAAGCCAACAAATTAAAACGGCTTAAATGCAAATTAAAGGAAATTAAAAAGATAAAAACTATTAAATAAACGCTATCACTATATTTAAAATGATGTTTTTGTTTTTATGTTTTTACAAAACTGAAATAAAAACTACGTAGCGTACAAATAAAAATGTGAAACTTACACTATATTAACCCTAAAAATATGAAAATGATGTTTTTACAATCCTAATGATAAAATAAAAGTTTTAGAAAAAGAAAATTATTTTTATGACTATTATTCTAATTATTATTAATTAAAAACTAATTTTAACTATTTAATAATTACCTAAAATACAAGAAAATAGGAAATAAAGCTAGAAAAATAAAATTAAGACTTAGAAAAATCTAAAATATCAAAAGAGAATTTTCAAAACTATTTTTGTATTTTTATGATTATTTTTCTATTTTCTAGGAATTTTAAACTATTTAAAACTACTTAAATTATTTAAAAATACAAATTTAACTAAGAAAAATCTAGAAAAATATTTTTTTGGCTTTTTATATTTATCTTAACTTAATAAAAATGAAAAATTATTTTTTTGAACCTTTTCTTAATTTTTTGTATTTAAAGCTAATTAAAAAGTGCTAAAAAGTTATTTAAATTAAGAAAAATAGCAAACAAGCTTAGAAAAATCTGAAAATTTCAGGAAAAGTCTAAAATAATATTAGGAATATAAGAAAAATGGAAAAACATGGGGTTGTGTTCAAGATATTGAAACTGATGAGGAAGTGCTTATTGAAATAAGCACTTGAATAAGCAAATGGAATCCAAAGGCTACCAAACTGATACACAAGCTATAATAAGCTAATAGAACTAAAATGGAACAAGTAACAACAAGCTACAACCTCTGATAAGCAATCTACAACAGATTTGATGTTATGAGCTTTTGGCTAAAATCAGTAAAAGGGGTACCTACTTGCAGCAAGAAAATAAGCACTACAATAAGCTGGAACAACAAAATGGAAATGGGACCCTGCACTAGACCTGGGTGGCTATCTAAAACCCCAAGCTGAGACCTAGAGAAGCTCAGATGAGCTCTGTGCAATAGCTACAAAACTTGGAAAAGTCCTGTGCAGAATCAATGCCATGCACAGGGCACTTAGACCCATATTGACAAGCTCAATTGAGGCTTATAAAAATTTAACAAAATTTCAAAAAATGACAATAACAAAGTAGACCAAGAGAAGTTTCTAAAACCACAAGATTCACATGGTTTGGCCAAGAAATGAATCAAGGAAAATTCATCTCATTTGAACCAAAACTGAGTTTTTCAACATTTTGACTTTTTATCAAAACTGAAAAGTTGACTTTGTTGAGTTTTGATCTTGATTTAAAGACTGAAAATGATGTTATAAGATTAAATGAAGCTATTGCAAACTTAATTTATGAATTCTAAACACAAAACAATGATCTGCAAATCCCAAATTCCAACAGTGAGCAAGTGAGACAGATTCAAAGGCAATTTTGACTTTGGACAAATGTTGGTGCAAAATTATGACTAATATGAGTGCATTGAAACTTAACAAACCTAAGATGACAGGAATTACCCACTGAGCAAGCCTCAATCACAGTTTGAGCACATTAACCAAACACAACTTATAAAACTGTATTGAACTCAAAACTGATATGGGTACTTAACTAACTATTATAACTGATCCAAATGAGCTTAAGTTACCTAATTACAACTAATTAAACATAGTAAGAACAACTGTGACCACAGATACTTATACAAGCAAAATATGCAATATTGGCTTGAAAATAAAAAGTGAGACAGATACTCACATGTGTCCAACTTTGTTGCAGGCCACAACCAAACCAAACTCTAATCTATCCTAGTCTAATCCAACCCAAATAAACCTCTGCAACACCCATTATCAGCTTCCATGCCCATTCTTGACCAGGTTTGACTATTATTGACCATAAGTGAAAGTTGCTTGAAACTATTTTCCAAGCTTACCAAAAGTTCTAATAAGCTTAAGTAAACCTGTTTAAGCTTAAAAATAAGCTAATAGAAGCTTTAAGACAAGAATTTGAAATTCAAATTTTCAACAGTAAACATAAGAACATGAAATTAGCTAAAACCTTGAAATTAATGCTTGAAATGAGTTATAATGACCAAGAGGCCTGTGTTTAATACATTAAAACTTGAAATTACATTTTAAAAACACTAATTGAGATAACTAAAGAAAAACGACATACAAGAAAATTTAAAACTAATCTACTGCCTTTCAATGCTTCTCCCTCCTTCCTTTTATATCCAAGAGCTTCTCTCTCATGGTCTGAGCAAATCCCACCTGTGTTTACAGCCATTGGATGACTTTAGGGTCATCTTGGCCCTTCATTGGTTTTTGGCGGGAAAAAGTGTTTTGAGCAGTTGAGTGTTGAGTGTGGGAGTGAAGGGGCATTAAATGCCCTTGGAAGGATGTTGAGGAGGGGGGAACAAGAAAGGTGGAAAGGTGAGGAGGGGGAATAGGTGTTGCAGAAAAAGTGGGGAAGACAGTGGTTTGGAGGGAACATTGTGGGCGGGGTGGTTGTTTGACTTGGGAGTTGGGTTTGGTTTCGGGTTTGGACCGGGTAAAGGATTTGGGCCAAGGGATTATTTGGGCTTGGGTTGGAATCCGGATTGGATTAGGATTAATATTGAATCCATATTAATCACTAGGGACCATTTGTGTAATTCTAAAAATCCAAGGACTAATCATGTATATTCTGGAAAGTAAACCAAGGACTAGTTTTGCCAACCTCCAATATTCCAAGGGACCAAATCTGCCAATTGTGAAATTCCAAGGACTAAATATGACAATTTTTAAAATCCAAGGATTAAAACTGTAATTTCTCAAAACTTATGGATTTTTCACCAAAGGACTAAATATGACAATTTATGATTCCAAAAGGACCTTTGGTGACTTTTCTTTTAAAATAAGTGCCTAGGGACTGGTTTTGCCATTTTCTGAAAGTTGGGGGACTGAAACTGCCAATTATGCAAACTTTGCTCATTTTTCATCTGATTTTAAACATTTTGCATCTGAAACATATAAAATGCAATTTTGGAATATTTTCAGTATTTTGATGCATTTCTGAGCGTTTTTAGACGTTTTGCAGTTCAGATTAAACCAAAAATGATGAGTATTTACACACTCATCAGGTAGGTTTAGGTGGACTCTCATAAAATTTTACATTTAATGATTCTTCAACCTTCATTGTTTCTTTATTTAATATGACAAAAGCTTTGCTATTGGGAGAGTAACCTAAAAAGATACCTTCAGTTGATTTAGGATCAAATTTAGTTTGGTAATATTTAGTGTTAAGTAGAAAACATTTGCTACCAAAGACTCTAAAATGTTCTAACGTAGGATTTTTGCCTCAAAGTAACTCGTATGGAGTTTTACCTAAAAATGGTCTAATTAAGACTCGGTTAAGTATGTATGTTTATGTATCAACGGCATTGCACCAAAACTTTTTGAGGTATGGATTGCTCATTTAACATGGTGCCACTCATTTCTTGTTGGGTTCTATTCTTCCTTTCAACTACCCCATTCGATTGTGGAGTGCGAGGAGCCGAGAAGTTGTGAGTAATACCATTAGCGTCACAAAAGTCTCCAAATTGCACTTCATTATCGAATTCCCTACCATGATCTGTTCTAATAGACACTATAGGACTTCCTAATTGTCTTTGGATTTTCTTATTTAATATTTTAAAGTAATCGAACGTTTCAGTTTTATTCTTTAAAAATTTAGTCCATGTGTACCTAGAGTAATCATCCACTATAACCAAAGTGTATTAGTTACCTCCATAACTTTGGATAGCGAATGGACCAAATAAATCCATGTGAAGTAATTCTAGACACTTAGTTGTAGAGACCATATTTTTAGCTTTGTGACTAGCATGGATTTGTTTTCCTACGTTACAAGCATCACAAAAGTGATGTTCATATTTTAATTTTGGTAGATCTCTTACTAGGTCTTTGGATGATAGCGATTGAAGAAGTTGCATATTGGCATGACTCAATCTTCGATGCCATAAGGTCGAAGTGTCATCCATAGAAGTAAGACAAAGTTTGTCTTTAAGTTCATTACCGATTTTAATGACATAGACTCCATGTTTCCTGATCCCTCTTCCTATAGTGATACCGTTTTTCAATATATTACTACTGGTTTCATTAAAAAGTACGTTACACTTCTTATCACATATTTGTCCTATACATAGAAGGTTAAAGTTTAGGTTTTCTACGTGACACACATCGTTAATGGTTAGAGATTTGTTAGAAATTGTACCTTTACCGATGATTTTGCATTTGCTATTTCCAAATACCACATTTCCTCCATTGAAGGATTCATATGTGGAAAATAAATCTTTATTATCGGTCATGTGCCTCGTGCACCCGCTATCCTTGATCCATTCATCCAGATCTAGGTCGACCTTTAAGCACACCTAAGAAAACAAATAACTCAAAAGTTTGGTCCCAATTTGTTCATGGGTCCATTAGTGTTATACATTTCATTCATATTAGGCATATATGGAAAAGGTGAGTATGCATTCCATGGTGCAAAGTTTTGTATTGGAAAACCGTTTTGCATATTAGGATTCCATCCCATTTGATGGTTACTTCTCGGATAAACATTATTAGGTCTCCTTATAAATGTGTTTGGTTTTGAAAATGATGGACCATTGTTTCTTATAAAACTTTGATTTTGTCTTGGAGGTGGTTATCTAATAGTAACATGGATTGGTTTCTTCTTATTAACAATAACAAAATTGGTTCTAGATAAAGAGGCTACATTATTACTACTGTTTGCTTCAGTAGACCCACGGATCCCTGGTTTTACACTAGCTGGTTCCCTTTTTGTGGGATCCGTGGGATCCGTGACTACAGTGTCTTGTTTTTTTATTGCTTTGACGAATTGTGTTTCTTTGTTTTCACTAGTTGAAGCATCAAGTTGCTGAATACCTAAACATTTTTGGTTGTTTCCTGTTTTAACACTATCTAATATCATATCAAGAGTATTAGTACTCATTTTAGCAATCTTGGAATCTAGATTATCATCTAGTGTTTGAAGTTGAACACAAAGCTCACATTCCTCCCTTGCTATCTTCCCCTTTTCTAAACGTTCTAATTTAGCTTTTAACTCAAAGACTTCCTTTTCTAAATGTTCATTTTGTTTTTTCAAAATCTTGTTTTTGTTAGTTACTTTTAAACTAATTTTGCAAAGTTTATTATTGTAATACCTGAATTTCTAAAATTCACAAAACGACCAAAATACCCTTATGATCAAAGTAAGAATAATTAAATAAACAGAATACCAAATGAGCTATGTAAATTCAGAAAACTTAGAAGAAATACCCTATATGATCCAAATAAATCTTGAATGACTATGTAAAGTTAATTTTATAGTTTATAATTTTATAAAAATTCATTTGTATTTTATTTAAATAACCGAATATATTTAAGAGTTTTATAAAATAAATTAATTAGTAAAAGCCCAATATAAATTTATATTATTAAGAGACCATTTAATTTAAGTCCAATACATTATAAAGCCCATAATAAAAATAATAAATCAAGTATATATATAAAATTCGGTTCCCATAAGATCCATTATTGCCGATTAACCTTAAACCGACTCCAAAACCCTCAACAAATCGATTTCCAGTTTCCAGAGTTTGAGACCATTTTTCTTGGAGAAGATTGAAGGTAAAGAAGGTGGGAAAAATAGTGATCGAGTTCCTAAGTTGCTGTTGTAGTCGTGGTTAGTTTTTGAAACAGTTAGGGTTTCGGCAAATAGAGGGTTTTGTGCTTCTTTTGTTCCAACGATTCAAGCTTATCAAGGGTATGTTTCTAATGTTGATTTCAGTCCTATAAGTCGTATATAACACATAAAAATTGGCCATGCATGTTTAAGATGTCGTATGAAATTATTTAGAATCTAAAACCCTAAAAAGCGTATATAATTAACGAATGAGCTTATAATATTTTTAGAGATCATGAATTGATTTTTCCAGAAGTGGTTACATGTTATAAGACCTGAATAAAATACATATTTGTGAATTCGAAGCTTGTATGAATTGTTTTGAGTTTTATGGGTCGATTAAACATGAAAAGAGGAAGGTTTTAAAAGGTGCGATTAGGGTTTTGCATGGACTAGGGTTTCCTTGTAATCATTGAAGGTAATTAATGAAGTAGTAATGATGAGTTAATGATTGGTTAAACTTAGGTTTAGGGCTTATATTTGAATTATGTCTATTCGGCCTTAAATAAAAGGTTTGGGTTGGTTTTGTAAATATTGAAACTTAAAGGTTATTTTTGTGAACAGTAAAATAATGGTAATAAACGTATAAAAATAGGTATGGGGGTTAAACGTGTAATTTTGGATATTTAAAGGGCTATTCGAATTGTTATTAACTTAAAGGGGTATGTTTTGTAAATTCTAAAACCTTTGGGTTAAAAGTGTAAAATCTGATAAAGTAAGGTGAGATTGTGAACTTAAAGATGTCAAGGGTGTAATTTGTAATTCTGAGTAATTATGGGTTCTACAAGTGTAAGTTGATTTTGTAGAGACACGCATGAGTTTATGTTAATTTCGGTTTGTTATCATTTACATTCTAGGTTAAATTGGGAAATCATTAAAAGAAGTAATATGTGAATTTAATGCGTATTAAGTAATATTACAAGTATGGGAAACCCTAGAACCTAAAATAAGAAGTTGGTGAATTAATGAGGAATACCCTAAAATGTTGTAAGTTCGTCTGTCACTAAAATGAGAATATCCTGACAACTCTAAAAGTATTAATGCGATAAATCCGTTATAATATTAATGATTCTAATAAGTATTAAATAAATCATAATCCGTGTAGATTCCTTGAAGGAGACGCGACGTTACATCTTCGTATTCATTCATTCGTTACTTTTCTCTCAATTGCTTTAAGGTACGGATATTCTGTCTTACTTTAAGACACTTGTGTTATCGTACAAATATTCTGACCTTTTCAGTAAAGGTCACTCATGTTTTCCTTCTTTGTCAGTACTCTTATGTTTATTAGGATTCCCAATGCCATTGTTATGAACCCTTTCCTGATTGTTTGACCTGTTGCTTATCTGGACTTGTGTTTTATTGAACCATGCGTTATCTGATTTGGAACATTATGTTAGGAAGACTTTGATATGTGTAAGTGATGAACGTTGTTATATCTGAATATGAACCTTATGATATAATGTTATCTGATAAGTTATATGTGACCTTTATGATGAATTATGATCTGTGTCATTTATGACAATTTGTTTGACCTAAGTTAGTTTGACACCCGAGCCAAATAATAACTAGTCATGGGGGTTCCATGTCCGTATCAGTGATGCACCTCTGATATGACTCTAGGGCAGTAGAGTGATGTTCTGCCACGTCCCTTATCTGTTATTTGTTATGAGCTCAGTTGGTATTATATTACCTATATATGTCTGTGGGGCGTATGGATGCATCCTAGATCTGATCTGTTATCCGATATGATTTGTCTGGTGAATGATGTCGTGTGCAATACGCGTCTTCACAACTTCTGGGAGCTAGCTACTCCAAATTATTTTCTGAGATTATTTCTGTATAAGTATGATGTTTCGGATATGATATGTTCTGGGCTCGAGGTAGTTAACTAAATCTGTATTTGTTATTTATATGATAAGTATTCTGATTATGTTTTGGTATGTTGATGCTTATGATTATGTCTTCGGCTTATTATATGCTTATATGTGTTTATGCTTTTGTATGTTTATGTGACTACCGTTTGCTATGCTAAGATATAGTAATAGGTTTAAAATGATTCGCATGCTGTCATCTGATGTTATGTTAGTTTATCGTTATGTGGATTCGTTGAACTTGTTAGTGTGATAGTTAATATTCTACAAGCTTAATATGTATAGTTTGATCAGTTAATTTTGGGAACTTTGCTTATATGTTGGTGTTTTATTGCCTATGTGACCTGCCATGTCTGAACTCTGCTGATGATAGGATTTGATCTAAGAACTGGTTTAGCTTATGATATCTGTTTGGATAATTGCTAATGGTTATGCTATGTCTTGTTTGGTTTTTCTAATTATAGTTTGTCTGTTATGTTTCTATTTGTTTGTGTGACTGCCATGATTTGAACTGCTATTTCCGCTGCTGCAATATTGAATTAAGTACATTAAATATTGATTAATTGATTTGTATGAATGCCATGTTTATTTTGCTAGAAAGTGTTTTCGTTAGCTTTAGACTTTTCGTTTGGTTTATATGAAACCTAATTGCTCTTGATATGTTGTATGTTTGGTTGTCCTGATGTGTTTGTGTATGTGTCTTTGATGTGCTATGTGATGTCTACTTGTTATGTGGTTGTTTGGATTTCTGTATATTTGTGCTTCCGCAGAATCCGGAAAGATCCTTTGCCTTTATTTCATTTTATTTTGTTATTCGTATATTTGTTTTGCTTTTGTTTCGTTATATTCGTTCACTGGGCTTTGTAAGCTCAGCCGCACTTTTCTTTTCCTGCGGCAGGTATTAAGCATTCAAGATGAGCTTATGGGATAGCTGATCTGGGTTGAGAGTAGAGATGAGAGCAAGATTTGAAATAGGGATCTTAGATTTATTTTGGAAGTTTAGCTATTTATGTTTTCTTTTGAATATTTTTGTAAGGTTTTCGTAATTATATAGTATTTAAAGTTCTGATATGAAACCGTATTGTGATATCTTTACCCTTGTCGGGTTGGGGTGTTACAATTTATGGTATCAGAGCCTAGGTTTTAGGACCCTTAGAGCTTAGGCTATGACCTGTGAGAAGTGGGTAGATTTAGGATTTTCCTTTCTGCGTATTTCTTTGCGTACCCTATCGTATTAAGTTTTGCTGATAGTTGGTATTTCTTTTAGATGGTTATTCCCCGTCGCCCTAGTTCATCTGATAGGAGTAATCAAGGACCGGCTAGGCAACAGAAGGAGAAGACGAAGTGGGGCGTTATCATTGCTAAGGGTTGCACGAGGTATTGTAAAGTGAAACGGACTAATAAGAGGATAAGAGTTCCGGCCTATATGTGGCCATGCACCATCGAGGAGAAGCTGACCCTGAAGGAAGTGGATGGGAAAGTGGTAGAGGATTATGAAACTAAGGTTGTGGATAACCAAGGTTTCACCACTACATATCATGATAGGTGTCCCAAGTTCGTTGGGGATGAAGAAGTAGGACAGGCTGAGAGTCACGGTCTATATGCTTTTGTGGATCGTGTGCCGAAGGAGGAAGAGAGGAAGCGAAAAGGTGGTTTTACTAGTGGCTTACTACCACAGCATGAAGGAAACAAGAACGGATGGATAAGCGAGGAGGAAGAGGAAGAAGAGGAACCCGAGAAAGAGTACGAGGTGGAGTCGGAATCGGAGTCTACGGCTACTAGTAGGTTCAATCCGACACAAGAATAGGAATTGTACTCCTGAGTAGTTGCCATCGTTATGAGAAGTTTTGACATTGATTTTGGGTTAGGTCCCTTTTGTTTCATTCGACGATTGAATCTTAGGTTATTGAATTTTATTTTGGGAGTACATCTTTTGACGATTTTGAAAATTTTGTTTGATTAATGGAATAAACAAAATTTGATAATATAGTTCCTGTTCGTTGTTTTCTTTCCGATAGATTCGTTGAGTTTCCGTTAGTCCTCATCAGTTTCGTCTGCTATTTATTTTCTATATGATGTTGTTTTTATTATTGTTTGATTAGGTATGACCATTATGATGGTATACTCATGTGGTTTTGGCCTGTTGTAGTAGGATTATTTGTTATCTGTATATTATCTCTATATGGTTTGTTTTGCTATGATATTCGCTATGTGTTGTGTCATGACCCGAGACCAAGTATAGTGACAATAAGAACTGGTTATGTGATGCAAGTGTTATGACGCCTGATCAACGTAATAATACCGAGATCATATAATCTGAACTTATTGAAAGTATACAACGTCTGGGAAATGCCTGTGATTGGTAGATGTATGGATTTTTGCCTTGTATCTGTTATTTGGTGCTATTCATATGGGGTTGAGACTCTATATTTGATTTTGAGATTTTCGTCGGTATCTGTTGCATATAAGTTTTGTACCAGTGGGATCCGAAGTTGTTACTATCTGTGTTAACCTATAGATTGTTATGACTGCCTTAGATCTGTATGTTCCCATATACTTTTGCGATTAGTAAGACCGTTAGGATTTATTCCACCTATGCATATGATAGTTTTCATCATTTGATACCTGTGTAAGTTAGAGCGTGTTTTTGAATTTCCTTATCTCATCTTTTACTGCTAATACTTTAATAAGTATACGCTTAGCATTCGTCATATATTCCATGAAGTTCGTAATTCACATTGGTTGTCGTACTATTCCGTCTTGTTCAATTTCGAGGACGAAATTTCTTTTTAGAGGGGAAGAAATTGTAATACCTGAATTTCTAAAATTCACAAAACGACCAAAATACCCTTATGATCAAAGTAAGAATAATTAAATAAACAGAATACCAAATGAGCTATGTAAATTCAGAAAACTTAGAAGAAATACCCTATATGATCCAAATAAATCTTGAATGACTATGTAAAGTTAATTTTATAGTTTATAATTTTATAAAAATTCATTTTGTATTTTATTTAAATAACCGAATATATTTAAGAGTTTTATAAAAGAAATTAATTAGTAAAAGCCCAATATAAATTTATATTATTAAGAGACCATTTAATTTAAGTCCAATACATTATAAAGCCCATAATAAAAATAATAAATCAAGTATATATATAAAATTCGGTTCCCATAAGATCCATTATTGCCGATTAACCTTAAACCGACTCCAAAACCCTCAACAAATCGATTTCCAGTTTCCAGAGTTTGAGACCATTTTTCTTGGAGAAGATTGAAGGTAAAGAAGGTGGGAAAAATAGTGATCGAGTTCCTAAGTTGCTGTTGTAGTCGTGGTTAGTTTTTGAAACAGTTAGGGTTTCGGCAAATAGAGGGTTTTGTGCTTCTTTTGTTCCAATGATTCAAGCTTATCAAGGGTATGTTTCTAATGTTGATTTCAGTCCTATAAGTCGTATATAACACATAAAAATTGGCCATGCATGTTTAAGATGTCGTATGAAATTATTTAGAATCTAAAACCCTAAAAAGCGTATATAATTAACGAATGAGCTTATAATATTTTTAGAGATCATGAATTGATTTTTCCAGAAGTGGTTACATGTTATAAGACCTGAATAAAATACATATTTGTGAATTCGAAGCTTGTATGAATTGTTTTGAGTTTTATGGGTCGATTAAACATGAAAAGAGGAAGGTTTTAAAAGGTGCGATTAGGGTTTTGCATGGACTAGGGTTTCCTTGTAATCATTGAAGGTAATTAATGAAGTAGTAATGATGAGTTAATGATTGGTTAAACTTAGGTTTAGGGCTTATATTTGAATTATGTCTATTCGGCCTTAAATAAAAGGTTTGGGTTGGTTTTGTAAATATTGAAACTTAAAGGTTATTTTTGTGAACAGTAAAATAATGGTAATAAACGTATAAAAATAGGTATGGGGGTTAAACGTGTAATTTTGGATATTTAAAGGGCTATTCGAATTGTTATTAACTTAAAGGGGTATGTTTTGTAAATTCTAAAACCTTTGGGTTAAAAGTGTAAAATCTGATAAAGTAAGGTGAGATTGTGAACTTAAAGATGTCAAGGGTGTAATTTGTAATTCTGAGTAATTATGGGTTCTACAAGTGTAAGTTGATTTTGTAGAGACACGCATGAGTTTATGTTAATTTCGGTTTGTTATCATTTACATTCTAGGTTAAATTGGGAAATCATTAAAAGAAGTAATATGTGAATTTAATGCGTATTAAGTAATATTACAAGTATGGGAAACCCTAGAACCTAAAATAAGAAGTTGGTGAATTAATGAGGAATACCCTAAAATGTTGTAAGTTCGTCTGTCACTAAAATGAGAATATCCTGACAACTCTAAAAGTATTAATGCGATAAATCCGTTATAATATTAATGATTCTAATAAGTATTAAATAAATCATAATCCGTGTAGATTCCTTGAAGGAGACGCGACGTTACATCTTCGTATTCATTCATTCGTTACTTTTCTCTCAATTGCTTTAAGGTACGGATATTCTGTCTTACTTTAAGACACTTGTGTTATCGTACAAATATTCTGACCTTTTCAGTAAAGGTCACTCATGTTTTCCTTCTTTGTCAGTACTCTTATGTTTATTAGGATTCCCAATGCCATTGCTATGAACCCTTTCCTGATTGTTTGACCTGTTGCTTATCTGGACTTGTGTTTTATTGAACCATGCGTTATCTGATTTGGAACATTATGTTAGGAAGACTTTGATATGTGTAAGTGATGAACGTTGTTATATCTGAATATGAACCTTATGATATAATGTTATCTGATAAGTTATATGTGACCTTTATGATGAATTATGATCTGTGTCATTTATGACAATTTGTTTGACCTAAGTTAGTTTGACACCCGAGCCAAATAATAACTAGTCATGGGGGTTCCATGTCCGTATCAGTGATGCACCTCTGATATGACTCTAGGGCAGTAGAGTGATGTTCTGCCACGTCCCTTATCTGTTATTTGTTATGAGCTCAGTTGGTATTATATTACCTATATATGTCTGTGGGGCGTATGGATGCATCCTAGATCTGATCTGTTATCCGATATGATTTGTCTGGTGAATGATGTCGTGTGCAATACGCGTCTTCACAGCTTCTGGGAGCTAGCTACTCCAAATTATTTTCTGAGATTATTTCTGTATAAGTATGATGTTTCGGATATGATATGTTCTGGGCTCGAGGTAGTTAACTAAATCTGTATTTGTTATTTATATGATAAGTATTCTGATTATGTTTTGGTATGTTGATGCTTATGATTATGTCTTCGGCTTATTATATGCTTATATGTGTTTATGCTTTTGTATGTTTATGTGACTACCGTTTGCTATGCTAAGATATAGTAATAGGTTTAAAATGATTCGCATGCTGTCATCTGATGTTATGTTAGTTTATCGTTATGTGGATTCGTTGAACTTGTTAGTGTGATAGTTAATATTCTACAAGCTTAATATGTATAGTTTGATCAGTTAATTTTGGGAACTTTGCTTATATGTTGGTGTTTTATTGCCTATGTGACCTGCCATGTCTGAACTCTGCTGATGATAGGATTTGATCTAAGAACTGGTTTAGCTTATGATATCTGTTTGGATAATTGCTAATGGTTATGCTATGTCTTGTTTGGTTTTTCTAATTATAGTTTGTCTGTTATGTTTCTATTTGTTTGTGTGACTGCCATGATTTGAACTGCTATTTCCGCTGCTGCAATATTGAATTAAGTACATTAAATATTGATTAATTGATTTGTATGAATGCCATGTTTATTTTGCTAGAAAGTGTTTTCGTTAGCTTTAGACTTTTCGTTTGGTTTATATGAAACCTAATTGCTCTTGATATGTTGTATGTTTGGTTGTCCTGATGTGTTTGTGTATGTGTCTTTGATGTGCTATGTGATGTCTACTTGTTATGTGGTTGTTTGGATTTCTGTATATTTGTGCTTCCGCAGAATCCGGAAAGATCCTTTGCCTTTATTTCATTTTATTTTGTTATTCGTATATTTGTTTTGCTTTTGTTTCGTTATATTCGTTCACTGGGCTTTGTAAGCTCAGCCGCACTTTTCTTTTCCTGCGGCAGGTATTAAGCATTCAAGATGAGCTTATGGGATAGCTGATCTGGGTTGAGAGTAGAGATGAGAGCAAGATTTGAAATAGGGATCTTAGATTTATTTTGGAAGTTTAGCTATTTATGTTTTCTTTTGAATATTTTTGTAAGGTTTTCGTAATTATATAGTATTTAAAGTTCTGATATGAAACCGTATTGTGATATCTTTACCCTTGTCGGGTTGGGGTGTTACAATTTATGGTATCAGAGCCTAGGTTTTAGGACCCTTAGAGCTTAGGCTATGACCTGTGAGAAGTGGGTAGATTTAGGATTTTCCTTTCTGCGTATTTCTTTGCGTACCCTATCGTATTAAGTTTTGCTGATAGTTGGTATTTCTTTTAGATGGTTATTCCCCGTCGCCCTAGTTCATCTGATAGGAGTAATCAAGGACCGGCTAGGCAACAGAAGGAGAAGACGAAGTGGGGCGTTATCATTGCTAAGGGTTGCACGAGGTATTGTAAAGTGAAACGGACTAATAAGAGGATAAGAGTTCCGGCCTATATGTGGCCATGCACCATCGAGGAGAAGCTGACCCTGAAGGAAGTGGATGGGAAAGTGGTAGAGGATTATGAAACTAAGGTTGTGGATAACCAAGGTTTCACCACTACATATCATGATAGGTGTCCCAAGTTCGTTGGGGATGAAGAAGTAGGACAGGCTGAGAGTCACGGTCTATATGCTTTTGTGGATCGTGTGCCGAAGGAGGAAGAGAGGAAGCGAAAAGGTGGTTTTACTAGTGGCTTACTACCACAGCATGAAGGAAACAAGAACGGATGGATAAGCGAGGAGGAAGAGGAAGAAGAGGAACCCGAGAAAGAGTACGAGGTGGAGTCGGAATCGGAGTCTACGGCTACTAGTAGGTTCAATCCGACACAAGAATAGGAATTGTACTCCTGAGTAGTTGCCATCGTTATGAGAAGTTTTGACATTGATTTTGGGTTAGGTCCCTTTTGTTTCATTCGACGATTGAATCTTAGGTTATTGAATTTTATTTTGGGAGTACATCTTTTGACGATTTTGAAAATTTTGTTTGATTAATGGAATAAACAAAATTTGATAATATAGTTCCTGTTCGTTGTTTTCTTTCCGATAGATTCGTTGAGTTTCCGTTAGTCCTCATCAGTTTCGTCTGCTATTTATTTTCTATATGATGTTGTTTTTATTATTGTTTGATTAGGTATGACCATTATGATGGTATACTCATGTGGTTTTGGCCTGTTGTAGTAGGATTATTTGTTATCTATATATTATCTCTATATGGTTTGTTTTGCTATGATATTCGCTATGTGTTGTGTCATGACCCGAGACCAAGTATAGTGACAATAAGAACTGGTTATGTGATGCAAGTGTTATGACGCCTGATCAACGTAATAATACCGAGATCATATAATCTGAACTTATTGAAAGTATACAACGTCTGGGAAATGCCTGTGATTGGTAGATGTATGGATTTTTGCCTTGTATCTGTTATTTGGTGCTATTCATATGGGGTTGAGACTCTATATTTGATTTTGAGATTTTCGTCGGTATCTGTTGCATATAAGTTTTGTACCAGTGGGATCCGAAGTTGTTACTATCTGTGTTAACCTATAGATTGTTATGACTGCCTTAGATCTGTATGTTCCCATATACTTTTGCGATTAGTAAGACCGTTAGGATTTATTCCACCTATGCATATGATAGTTTTCATCATTTGATACCTGTGTAAGTTAGAGCGTGTTTTTGAATTTCCTTATCTCATCTTTTACTGCTAATACTTTAATAAGTATACGCTTAGCATTCGTCATATATTCCATGAAGTTCGTAATTCACATTGGTTGTCGTACTATTCCGTCTTGTTCAATTTCGAGGACGAAATTTCTTTTTAGAGGGGAAGAAATTGTAATACCTGAATTTCTAAAATTCACAAAACGACCAAAATACCCTTATGATCAAAGTAAGAATAATTAAATAAACAGAATACCAAATGAGCTATGTAAATTCAGAAAACTTAGAAGAAATACCCTATATGATCCAAATAAATCTTGAATGACTATGTAAAGTTAATTTTATAGTTTATAATTTTATAAAAATTCATTTTGTATTTTATTTAAATAACCGAATATATTTAAGAGTTTTATAAAAGAAATTAATTAGTAAAAGCCCAATATAAATTTATATTATTAAGAGACCATTTAATTTAAGTCCAATACATTATAAAGCCCATAATAAAAATAATAAATCAAGTATATATATAAAATTCGGTTCCCATAAGATCCATTATTGCCGATTAACCTTAAACCGACTCCAAAACCCTCAACAAATCGATTTCCAGTTTCCAGAGTTTGAGACCATTTTTCTTGGAGAAGATTGAAGGTAAAGAAGGTGGGAAAAATAGTGATCGAGTTCCTAAGTTGCTGTTGTAGTCGTGGTTAGTTTTTGAAACAGTTAGGGTTTCGGCAAATAGAGGGTTTTGTGCTTCTTTTGTTCCAACGATTCAAGCTTATCAAGGGTATGTTTCTAATGTTGATTTCAGTCCTATAAGT
>BPTQ01000006.1:55591322-55604506 GCA_019973895.1 Chrysanthemum seticuspe | reverse complement strand
CTTAAAATGCCAATAAAACTATATGCAACTATAACACAAACAAAAAGTGGTGAGTGAAGTGTTGCTTAGTTGAGAGAGAAGGTAGAGTAGAGGATATAGCATGGTGGAGGTAGTGGTAGTGGTAGTAAGTGAACCTAAGTTAAAAATTTAACTTGTTCTTTCACTTCTCAAATCACTTGAAATGTTTCAGAAACCCAATAAAACCACTAAAGAACCTATTCAACCTTCCATATGTTCCAGTGTTCCCGAACTAATTACACCAAAAACCTCATAAATCGTTCCAACTTTTTGTTCGAATCTTGGTTCCTTCAGTTCACCCAACTTCTGATCTCCTTAATCCTATCTAACAAGAACACCAAAACAACAAAAAAATAGGTTCCTGTAACATTCTTAATACAAATCTAAAGTACAGAAAGAAAACACAATATCAACGTATATCAAAATAACCGTAAAATTCGACAAATCGACCCTTTAGGAAAAAGGTCAACGTGCCAAACCTCACGGGTGTGATAAAAGTGATACCGGGAAAGTGATTTCCCCGGGTCGTGTCCCAACGAGGTGTGAATGGAAGGATTCGTTGAGTTTCGTGATTTGAACTTGAATTGGTTTTTAATGATTTGGATGGATTACGAATTCTACAATTTAATTAACGGGAAAGTAATTAAGGCAAGGGAACCCTAATAAACTAAAAACTAAATACTACTAAGCCTAAGAAATGATAAAAACGAAGCTACACTAAGTCCTAGGGTGCAAAAACGTAAAAACGTAAAAACGGGAAAACAACCCGAGCCATAAACGTAAAAGTTTTGCAATTTAAGGGCTACGGGTGTGAAATCAATTTTCCTACATCCTAATTGACTAAAAATAATTTTAGAAAAAAGCGGAATATTTTTTGACTTTTAAATTAATTTCTACGAATTAAAAACTAGTTTAATCTAATTAAATGATTAAAAATACTAAACTAATATAGAAAAATCTGAAAATTTACAGAAAACTACTTGAGATACTATAGAATCTAGGAAAAATGAAAAAAATGGTGGTTGCTATAGAAAATAAGCAAGAAATAAGCTAACAATAGCTTATGAGCTAAACTGCCAAGGGGTCTTTAAATGATTAGTTTGTGCAAGATTCAACGAGACAAGACCCAAGGGCGCAATGGTTGTGATGTTGTGTTGTGAGGTGTTCGTTTGGTGACAGTGGCGACCAGGGTTCGAATCCCCTTGGCTCTCTTTTTTGAAAACTATTTTTTTTTCAACTTTTTCTTTTTGCAATTTGTTTATGAGACAAAAGCAAGACTTTTTTGTAAAAACACTTTTATGCAAAACCTTGGAATAAGCAGTTTTACAACTGCTTATTTCCAACAGTGGGCATAATCAATCAAACACCCCCTTTGACAGATTCCAAACACACCCTTTTAAGCAAACAACCAAACACTCCCTTGTAAATATTGAAAGTGAGATTAAACCATGAACTTTTGTGAAAAACTTTTCTTTCAAAACTTGTCAATAAGCTATTTGAATTAGCTTGTTCCAACAGTAAGCAAGAAAAATACAACCAAACACCCCTTTTTGCAACTTTTGTGAGCACAAATAAGCTAGGATAAGCAAGTGTTCAACCAAATAAGCTACCAGGGACATGCAATAACTAAAATAAGCTAAGTATAACAGGAAATAAGCTACACCTAAGGGAAAATAAGCAGTTGAGGAAGTTATGACTAATCTGGGAATCCTAAGGGTACAGAATGGGAGAATAAGCAATAAAAAGTTTAATTAAGCACTAAGGAATAACTAATAAGCACTTACAAGCTGAGGATGAACTGATCTAACCTAGCTAAATTAAAAAGCACTTAAGGAATCTAAATAAGCTAAGCTACACTATTATTAAGCAAAATGAGATGAATCAAATATGGAACCTGTTGTGCAGCAGGCTGCAATAGCCAAGGGGACCTGTTTTAGCTTATTTTTTTTGCTGCAATGGGACTTCCAAAACAAGATAAGCTGCACAATATCAAAGTTAGCCTAGCAAGGATTCCAGTTAAGCTGATGAGGTAGTGAAAAACAACTTTTGGCAGCTTAAAAATGAGCTTAATTCAGCTTAGATGTGACCATGTTTACTGAAAATGGGACAGGTAAGAAAAAAGACTTATGATGCTTTTTAACTGAAGATTTGCACTCTGCTAGGTGAAATTTGTCACAACAAAATTAAACACAAGGTTAGTCAACAAGGTGAGGACTCAAGATACACCAAATGTGCAGGTTTGAGAGCTCAAACAAGCTCCCAAATAGCTTATAAACAGCAGCTTGCTACTGTTATGTTCACTAAAAAAAAAGGGATAGATATGTGTTTTTCTTTTTACTAGATACTCACAAAGGTTTCTAAAAACAAAATCAACACTTGTAAAACTGAGTTGCTAGGCTACCCATGAGTTTGACTTTGAGTGTCAAACGGGTAAAAAGCTTGTTTTGACCCTTTTCTACCTTAAAACAAACACCCCTGATGCAAAAGGGTTTTGACCCCAAATTTCTTCTTTTTCTTTTTTTTTTTTTTTTTGAAACTGACTTGGATTCCTTTGATAAACTTTCAACTGATAACTAATACAAGAATTAAAGCACTAAAAAAAATTATCAAAAGGGATTCTTCATTAAGTAAAAACAGATTACATATAAAAAAAAACTAAGACTGATTTAAAATTAAAACTAGGGGTGCCTTTCTTGGCTTAAATAGCTTCCTATTTATACTACAAACTACTTAGTCTTCACTCTTGATGTCTTCTCTTCTTTGTGCTTCTGCTGTGAGATAAGTCAAGCAAAAATCCATCCTTGTGCTTTCTTGAAGCAATCTCAGCCCTTGATCAGGTAGGTACCAAATGAGAGTGAATCTGAGCCATTCTTTGGATCTTTTGTAGCTGGGATTGCCATGGTGGCAATGGGGAAGAGAAAAGGGAAAATGTGAGTGGGTTTGGGATTTGGGTGAAACCGGTTAAAAGAGAATAAGGAGGTTTTGGGTTTTGATGATTCTGGGTAAAAGAGAGAGGTGGGGGATGGAGTGTTTGGGGAGAAGGAAAAGTTTTGAGAAGAGAGAAAGAAAGAATCTAGGGTTTCTGGGGATTGGTTTGCTTGGGCGGGAAACAAAGGAAGAAGAAAGGGTGGGTTGGTATTTCTTTGACCGGGTATTGATGTTGGGTTGACCGGGTTAGAGTTGGGTTGGACCTGGGTAGAGGGTGGAAGGGTATTGGGCCAAAGTAGTATTGGACTTAGGATTAGATTAGGAGTCCAATTAAACATTTAGGGATCATAGGTGTAAAATCCAAAAATCCAGGGACCAATCAAGTAATTTATGAAGTATTATCCAAGGGCTGACTTTGTCAATCACCAAAAGTGCAAGGACTGAATTTGCCAATTTGTGAAACCTGAGGACTAAACTTGACAATTTTAAAAATCCAAGGATCACAACTGTAATTTCTCAAACTTTTGAAATTTATCACCAAAGGACTAATTATGACAACTTATGATTTCAAAAGGACCTTTGGTGACTTTTCTTTTTAAAATACGTGCTCAGGGACTATTTCTGTCAATTTTTGAAAGACGATGGACTGAAACTGCCAATTATGCAAACTTTGTTCGTTTTTCATCTGATTTTAAACATTTTGCATCTGAAACATATAAAACACAATTTTGAGATATTTTCAGTATTTTGATGCATTTCGGAGTGTTTTTAGATGTTTTGCAGTTCAGTTTTGACCTAAAATGATGAGTGAATACGCACTCATCAAGAGTCTTCTCTAAGTTTTGCAAGAGTTAACTTTGAAGTGAAGTTTTCATACAAATGAAAAGATAAGATAGACATTTAGTTGTGACTAGTCATTATATTAAAGATATACATGTCTCAAATATGAGACATGTGTTTTAACGTGTCACAAGGAAAAAGAACATAGATATTTTGTATTAGTATTATGTTATATTGATAGTTTAAAGTTTAGAGGGTATAGTTTAGTCTTGGTAATTACTAACTTTAAGCCCTTAACAAACGAAGGTTAAAACCAGGCAACGTAAAAATGTAATACTTATAAAAATGTTAAATCTCATCAATATACTCCATCTAAGTATATTAGATGTGTGATAAATTTAACAGAGAGCGTAGGTGTTGATAAAACCTAATAACGTAGGTTTAAGTATGCATTTTACTTAAAGAGTACAAAGTTTACGTAAAAATAATAAAATGGCAATAGTTCATATAAAATATGACTATTGGTGAAAATACAGTGTATAGAACACACAGAATCATCATAGTCTTGTACTGGTTATGAGCAAAAGTTCACGCGATTGAACTTTCTTAATTACTTATAAAAGTAATATCGTTTAAAATTAAAATAATAATAAGTGAAAAAAATTAGTTAAATTATTTCCTGAAAAGTACGGGTTGCTACACCCTAATCCATCACCATGTCTTCTTCTCCCTCAACACTAAATGACCTAAACATAGCTCGTGGATGTGTACAAACTTGTACTTGCAAGTTTCCAGTGAAGTATCAGCTGACTTGTACTCCTACTAATCCGTGTAGAAGATTTTATGTATGCCCTAATCGATTGGTGAGATTTCTAAAACAATCATTTTAATAGATACACACATTGTGCTACATTCACATACTTTGTATCTTTTTTCATTTACAGAAACCAGGGAAGAAAATGAGTCATACTTGGGAATGGTTTGATCCAGAGCTAGAATGTGATTGGTATCGTCAGAACATGTATGAGATGTATGAGTTACTAAACCCTAACCAAAGGTGTGATTTGTCTAATTAAATGAATCGACAATAATTGATTGAATATTTGGAGATTCAACTTGCTGGGAAAATTGCTAGTTTGACTTTTTGGAAGTCAATGTTTATAGTCTTTGGAATTGTAGCTTGTATGATTATTGCAATGAAGTAGGACTATGTTATTGGTTTTCAAGTGTTGTAACAAACTTGTGTTTTTTGGATAATGAATTTCAGTTTTTAGCTTAATGTATTATGGTTTTTATGCTTACAAGTGTTATGGTCATAGACCCAAAGTGGTCCAAAACCTTTTAGTTAGACCCATTAACACGATGTTGTAAATTGCATCAGGGTATGAAGTGTAGTATTAAAGTTAAGGGATTTGGTCAACAACATGCAGTTATTAGGATGTTAATGCTTATGTAAGTTTATAGTTGAGGCCTTTTTATAGTCACATTTATAGTCACACAAACACACACACATTCACACTTGTTTTACATAAAGATTTGCCAAACCCTAATCACAATGTCTTAAAAAAACATGTATGTTTTTTTTGTTTAATGATTTTTTGCTTATCTTAATTGTATTTTCATGTGACTACCATAACTTGTTAGCTTATTTTGCAAAAATCATAACAATCCAAGTTGAAACAAGTTCTGATACTATGTATCCTAATCCATGGGATTCATACTTCCCTAAGGTTCAAAGCTCTAACAATGATTCAAACTCTATGTCCAGCTATGTGTCAAGTTGCCATTCCAGTGACTATGATGACCAAGTCAATGTTCAAGGAAAAAAAGGTTCAAGTTCTAACAATGTTCATGGTAGAAAAGGTTCTGGCTCTAACATTGTTGAAGCAAAAACAAGTCTAGTCTCTATTGCCCTAACTCAGTCTCTCTCAAGTAAAAGGATTCAGGTTTTGGACTTGAAAATAAGCAAACTTGGGCTACAATTCAAGAGAAGAAATTTGGAATCAAAAAACCTCCAACAGAATCTGGACCAACTTCTAAAAGAAATGGGAAAGGAAAAAGACATATGGCTTAAGTATTATCTGTTTAGCTTATCTAGTTGTCTGTTTAGGTTAAGTGTCATGGTCATAGGTTTTGATGTTTAAAAACCTTGCATGGTAATATCTTTTGTTGGTAGTATTAACTAGTGCTGATGAATGGTATTATGATGTGTTTAAGTATGGGTTAAATACCCTTCAACAATTTCCCTTAATGTTATGTATGTTCAGTTTATATTTGGTTTGACTATTTCTGCATATCTTTTAACTATTTATGCATATTGTTTCAAGTACAGATATGCAAATGGCATATCTAGTTTATATTTGGTTTGAAGTACATGTTTATGCAAATGGCATATTTCTGCATATGTTTTTTTACCACAAATGGTAGTATTTTGTGTTTAAGTATAGGTTGAATACCCATTTCTGCATATGAGAGTATTAATGCAAATGCCATATTTGGACAACAAATGGTAGCCTTTCTGCATGTGTTTAAGTATCTGCAAATGGCATATTCAACATACCCTTTTCTGTATATGGCAATAGTTCTGCATATGGCAGATATTACACCCGTAACCCAAAAAGGTATTACTATATTATATAAGTTTTTTAAATTACCGCAATTATAAGTTATAGAGTTAAAGTATATAAGTATAGGGACCTAAGCTGCCAGATTCCTAAAGTAGTACTAGATCACTTTATTTTAGTACCAAGATTAAATTGTTATTATAACTACCTAAAAATCTTAATAACATTTGAACCTTTAATACGATTACGACTTAAAATATGAACGACATTCAAATATATATAATACGAGATAACATTTGAACCTTTGAATGCAAATAATATGAAACGATAAAATACAAATCCTAAACCTAAGCTACAAATAAAAACGACACAAACTATTATCCTAGAAACATCATATGCTACTTAGTTACAATAAGGCCCGATTTAATTTTTTATTTTGATACACCACATCACACGACTAATGTGTACCCTACAGGTCCAAATTCATTTTAAGTTGTACATAATATATGTAAATTTAATGATGGGCTCAGATTTGAATAGTTTGTAGATGAATTGGTCTCCTAACCTCCCCAATAAACTCAGAACTTCCTACTTCTCCTATCCTTCATTTTCTTTAAACCGTATAAAACTTTTTCTCACTCAATTCTAAACCCTAAAAACCTAAACTAAAAGAATACGACAGCCAAAGTCCTCCCAAAATAAATTCATATAAGCCCTAAATCAGTTGGTATTCGATTAGAAGAAGAAGAAGGCACGTTGGTGGCGATTCGTGTTTAGTCTCGTGTGTTCTTCTTTCCTTGAAATCGGTTCTTTGGTATCTCCTAACCTCTTTTCTCTTTTTATTTTAATTTGACATATGTGTATAATTATATGAAACCAAAATGATATAGGTGTAACGTAATTCCATGTGTGATTAAAATATGAGAAAACCTAATTAAAAACCTAATTTAATTCAGATTTAATAAAGGACTTAAAAAACTTATTTTGTTTGGTTAGGGTTTGGGGTTTGTTTTGGGTTAAATGTAAATGTCATCAAGGGTTGTGTATTAAATTTGAACTAAAGCCAGGTTTTGTGATATATTAAGGTCCCGGGTAATTGTGATGGTTTGGTGGGAATATGGAATAAGTATACATGTTAATATTATGGTTAAAACAGGTCTTGTGATATATTATGTAACACCCCCAAAATACCGCAGCGAAAGATTGTGTCATTGGGGTGCTACTTCATAATACAAAGTACAAGTTATAGAAAATGACCTCTAAATGATACGTTTTGAAAAGTTACCATTCGATTAATGATATCAGATTTACAAACAATGAGGTTCCAAAGTATAATACATAAATGTTTAAAAAATGTTTTGAATGATAAATGATAAAAGTGTAAGTCTTCATAATATGTCGTGCAACTCCATGCTTCAAACTCTAGCTATCGCCTTATGACCTGAGATAAACATGCTAAAAAGTGTCAACACAAAGGTTGAGTGAGTTCATAGGTTTGTAAGTAAAACAATTGATTACAAGATTTCCATGTTTAATATGTCGTGGGTTACATCGTTATACACCCAAAATGTTAAAAACAAATATTATTGAAATACAATAAAAATATGGATATAGTGTTTTCATTGCCCTAAGTTCCTGACACCGAAGCCTTAAGTTTTCTAGTTTCTAGTTCCTATCCGTTTGACATACCAGTCAAGTGGGGAAACCACCCGGAATAGTTTCTGGTAGATATCCACCTAGGACATCCATAGTTCCTCAAATGATTATGTATCCGTTTGACATACCAGTCAAGTGGGGTAACCACCCAGATGGGGGAGTTCAACCCCAATAGATCTATTCACAACATTCGCACTCGGTTCCTAACTTAGGCAATTTGGGAATGTTTCGTACATCTGTATTCATATGTAAAAATAATCGTGTATCAGAGTTATTTGTTTCAATAAACAAATAGAGTGTTTTTCATTAATCGAGTAAAATGTTTCAGATAAACTTACAATTTGTAAATAATTGCGATGGTAGTAATAGTTGTAGCATGTATCTCCCCCAAAATAGTTCAAAATAAGTAAAAGAGGGGCTATGAATCACCATGAACTAATGATATCAAATCGTATAACAGAATCGATGGATAAGCCTGAAAGTCTCTACGCGTAACCTAGAATATAATGTCGTGTCTTAGATTTGGAATAACGATGCGAAAGTATAAACAAGCCTATATATGTCTATATATTGATCATGATGTAGTACTTGGTACTTTTGTGTATGTTTGTTTATGAAACGGTTTTTGTTTGAAATATCTCGTATTACCGTTCTGGCCATCATAATCCAGAGGTCATGCAGTAAACGTTCGAGGAGCCAGGACACTTTAATTTGTCAATCCACAACTCCTTGACAGTTTTACTCTAATAAACCCATTACATGAAGTTCCCTAGTGTTGTAGTATTCGACATAGAAAAACATATGTTTTGCTCGTTTGATCATTTGACTTATAATTTAAGTGGTTACAAAATAAGTTTGGTCATAATCCGCAAGTGATTTTCAAATGTCTAGCAAGTGTGTAAAGTTTCATGGTTTATCGAGGGAGTAGATCCAAATTGTATTGTATACTATTTGGTTTGTCAAGGCTGAGGCCTCTTATGGTCTCAGCTATCATGGCCTTGATACCTCAGAAATGGCCTTAGCCGCGGCTGTGGTCTTGGTTTTAAGGCCTTTAGGCCATATGGTTTCTGTTAATACAAATAAGGTGTAAAAACGTTTATTTATATTTTACAATCTTCTAATGTTTTGTCGATAACAAACGTAAAATCATTTTAACAAAACAAATAAAATACGTAAATAGTTTGAGCCAATAGTTACTAACACACTTACGTTTTCATACAAAACACTAAACAAGTAATAGTGTTTACATTTTATAGAAATGCATATGTATAAACAACTAGTGTTTACATAATGGGTATATATATATATATATAATATATATATAATATATATATAATACAGAGTGAGGATCACGTGCGTAGAATATTAATTTTTTAGGGCGGATGTGCGGATGTACTCATCCGTTGATTTTTTGACCCAAATTCATCCCTTTTTTCTTTCCGTATATTTTTATTTTTATTAGAATATTCTATGTCCTTATTTTTCTCCGCTTTTTTTTATTTAAATTTTTATACATGGATTACCTGATCAGTATTTTCCGTTATTCGGTCCTAAATTCATAGGACATTTTTCATTAAAAAACGCTGTTGAAGGTATTTTTATGAATAGTTGATTCTGATAGTAAGGGTTTTTAATAATGGATTTGAGGATAGTTATTCTGATATTGCTATTGTTATTCTGAGGTATTAGTACATTTACACTTTGATGTTTCTATCGTTAGTATTATGTTATTCGGATATTAAGTTTGTTATTCTGAGTATTAGGATAGGGTATTCTGATATTAAGTTTGTTATGCTGATATGAGGATAGTTATTCTGATATTGCTATTGTTATTATGAGTATTAGTACATTTGCACTTTGAGGTTTCTATCGTTAGTATTATAGTTATTCTGATATTACGATAGGTATTCTGATATTAAGTTTGTTATGCTGATATGAGGATAGTTATTCTGATATTAATTTCTTTATTTCTGATATGTGTATAGTTATTCTGATATTAATAATATTAATATGATAGTTATTCTGATATCAATAACCTTTATATGATACTTATTCTGATATTAAATCTGGTAATATCATATAATGATAGTTATTGTGATATTAAATCTGGTAATATCATATAATGATAAATATTCTGATATCAACATATTAATAACGTTAATATGTTGATATTTATTCTGATATTAAGTTTTTTTTTCTTATTATGCGTTTTAAAACCGTTTTATATATGGATAGTTATTTGATATCAATAACCTTTATATGATACTTATTCTGATATTAAATCTGGTAATATCTTATATATAGTTATTGTGATATTAAACCTGGTAATATCATATAAAGTCTTCTTATTGTGATATTAATCTTTTTTGTTATTCTCATATACTTCTAAACATACAATTTCAAGCACAAAATTATTATGGCTTGTTGTCCCTGCCATTCCCTTGAAGATATGCAAATGTACGTTAAAAAACAATGTGAAGAAGATGATGTGGCTCGAAAAAATGCTATTAAAGACGTTATCAATTTGTTTGAGCATGCAAAGGTAGAGAAGCAACGTATGAGGGAAGACTACACGATTTGCAATGATATTATGCTTGAACGAAAATCCGTTATTTAAAAGTTTTTGATGGATGAAGACAGCAAAGATGAGAAATACAGAACATCATCTATAACAATATTTGGCTCAAGTTCGTCTGCTAGACTAGGAAGATTTGGCTCGCATTGACGAATATGCCGGTTATCGCATTGATTTTATGATTTTTGTATTTTGTTTTGTTAATATTGTTTAATTAGTATTAACAGCAGTAGTAACATTTGTTGCAGTAGGAGAAATGTTTTTTTTTTTTTTTTTTTTGGAGTAACACTTGTTTTTTAAGATAGTTATTCTGATATTTAAAACTGGAATATTATTTTAATAAAACATTTTGTTCAAGTTTATTTTATTTTGTGATGTTTAATGATTTTAATATGATAGTTATTGTGATATTAAAGGTGTGTATATAATTCAATTATATTTCTTGTGATAGGTAAGAAAATAGTTTTTGAATAATAGTTATTTTGATATTAAAACTGTTAATATTATTGAATGATAGTTTATTGTGATATTTTATCTAAATTTTTGTTCAAGGTAGTTGATGCAGCAGTAGAAATAATTTCTGCAGCAGTAGTAAGCTGTTGCAGCAGTAGTAGCACTTTCTGAGATGCTATTAATAAAATTTGTTGTTGCAGTAGCACTTTCAAGTATAGTTACTGTGATATTTTAAGTAAAGTTGAGTTTTCTATGTGTTTTTTTTTTTTTTTTTTAGGTGATTCAATGAGACAAAATTGTGCAAGCAATGAGTTTGTTGAAGATGAAAATTTGTCAGCTGATGTTAATGTTGAAGAGAATGAAGAAGTAAATTCACCAGATTTTTTTACATCAACTTCAATTCTTATTAAACCTGTTGTTGTTAAAACTCTTGTACCAGTGGAAGGTACTTTTTTTGATAGTGTTGAAGATGCTTATAAAGCATACAAAGATTATGTTGCTGAAGCTGGTTTTATTGTTCGTAGAGGCCATCAAACTAACGATGGAGGTATTGTTATGAATAAGGAATTTCTTTGCAGTAAAGAAGGTACCAAGAAAGTTAAAGTTAAAGAATTTGATAGTTTAAAGGATAATTGTGATGCTAAGTCTGTAAAGAGAATAAGATCAGAGTTTAGGACAAATTGCAAAGCTAGAATTTATGTTGTCAGATCTGGTGAAAAGTATAGGGTTAAACATTTTGCTGAAGAGCACAATCATGGTTTTTTTACTGCTGAGGATAGACATTTGCAAAAGTCTCATAGGTCTATGAGTTTGGCGCATCAGTATTTTGCTATTAAGGCTTCGAACTTAAACATCGGTCCTTGTATGTCATTCAATTTTATCGCAGAGCTTTTGGGAGGATATGAAAATGTTGGTGCTACTAAGATTGATTTTAAGAATATGAGTCGTGACATTTATAGCTATATTGGTAAATATGATGCTCAAATGATTATTGACAAGTTTAGTATTTTGAAAGAAAGAGATGAAAATTTTACGTTCGAGTTTAAGACTAACAACGATGGTCAGTTAAGTTGTTTGTTTTGGTCGGATGATACAAGTAAAAGGAATTATGAAGCTTTTGGTGATGTTCTTTCTTTTGATGCTACATACAAAACCAATATGTAAGTTTTATTTTCTTTCTTTTATTCTTATTTATTCAGTTTTTGTATTCTTATATATAATATTAATTTATATATATATATATATATATATATTTTTTTTAGGTACAATATGGTTTTTGTTCCTTTTACGGGTGTTGATAATCATCAAAAATGTGTAATTTTTGCTTGTGGTTTACTTTCGAAAGAAGATGTTGTTTCATATAAGTGGCTACTGCAAGCTTTTCTTAACACTCATATTAAGGAGCCGTACCTTGTTTTAACAGATCAAGATCCTTCAATGTTAATAGCTATACCAGATATGTTTAAAACTGCTAAACACCAGCTTTGTATGTGGCATATAATGAATAAACTTCCTACCAAGGTATTTATATATATAATTTTTTCTTAGTTATTATTATTATTATTATTATTATTATTATTATTATTATTATTATTATTATTATTATTATTATTATTATTATTTTTATTTTTTTTATATAGATCGGTTCTAGTATATGTGAAGAAGGAGGATTTAAGAAACGTCTATGTTCTCTTGTATGGAGGGAAAGCAATAAACCTGTTGAATTTGTTCAGAAATGGGAAGCTTTATTGGATGAATTTGATTTAGATAAGCATAAATGGTTGAATGATATGTTTAACATTAAAGAACGTTGGATCCCTGCTTATTTTAGAGACATCCCAATGAGTGGTTTGATGAAAACTACTTCACGATCTGAAAGTGAAAACTATTTTTTTGGTCATAATTCTAATTGGAGTTCTACTCTAGTTCATTTTCTTTTTCGTTATGAAAGTGCCTTAGATCAACAAAGGAATAATCAACGTGTTCTTTATAATAATTCAAGAATTAATAGACCTTCATTGAAAACCAATCATTTAGTTGAACAACATGCTGCAGAATTTTATACTCTTGAAGCATTCTATGTGGTTCAGGCTGAGATTGTTGCTTCTATTGAGAGTTGTACTGGGTCTATGAAAAACTTGGGTTATGTAAAAGACATTGATAAAGAGTGGTTTGGAGAGTTTAAGGTATTGTCTTTTTTAAATAAATAA